>JADKLZ010001483.1:1772190-1783766 GCA_021533235.1 Biomphalaria straminea
TGTTGTCTTTATATAGTGTAAAAAAAATGTTTCAAGTAATAATTATAAAAGAATTTTAAAAAAAATGAAATCTAAAAAAAAAAAATATTTAGCAAGCAAACAAAACATCAGAGTAAGTTACATATGTGTCGTAAAAAGTTGAATATGTTTGTTCTGTTACAATGAATGGCAAAACCAAATTGGGCGCAGGTTTATAAAAAAGACAAGAAGATAGAGACATGTCCAAGTAAATCATGGAATAGAGTCGTTCTCTGACCCATGCTTAGTGTTTGTTCGTAGTTCTTAGTAATTGTTAACATCATTATATTTTTTTACAAAAACATTATCATGTAATAGTGTCTTTCTGAGATAGCTGTGGTCTGAACGATGTCGCCCACACAGAAGTTCCCCCTCTCTACACAGCTGATCTATCCAAAAGTATACACATATATGTATTAATATAAATATGGAACTCTGACCAATGCTTAGTATTTGGTCTATAGTTCTTAAAGAAATTTAACACCATTATATTTATACAAAAGGTACGAAACCTCTGACTTGACTTTATTTAAAATTGCTATGAATATTGAAATTTGACAGGAAAACAAAGCCCCACAGATTCAAAACGAGAAAATAGAGCTGTTGGGTATTGCAGCTCTGGCTGAAATACCGAGGTCCAATTAACGCAATTTTTCTATTTCATTGTAGAGAGCACTCCAGACATATTATATAAAAGTTGATCGAATAAGCATGATTTAAAAAAAAAACTTTTTGTGATCTCAATGACGGAATACCCCAGAAAACAGCAATTAGAGAATAATTTCTAGCTTTGTTTTTGTGAGAACCAGACGTCTGCAGAATTGGTTGAAAAATGATCCTTAAATAAACTGCGAGGCCAAAGCTATGATGGTTCTTCCAATATAGACATAAGTGGATAGTAGGACCTAGAATGGTCTTCGGGTATTGCTTTATCAAAAGAAGTCGTTTGCGCATTATGTTTATGTTAACTTTGCTAACCACGACTTAAACTTCCGTCAGCTGTTTTCTATGACTTGGTGTTTTTTGCTCACAGCATCTCAAGATAGGCGCGTCTTGAATCCAATAGGAAGAGCAAAGTATATAGTACGCTCAAATACTTTGCCCACAATGTGGTCATCAAGGAATAATGCTCTAACAACAATGAGATTAGGATATTTTGATGTACCAAAGCAGTTTGTGTTTCTCAAAGGTAAAAACAATGCATGAAAGCTGCAGCATTTAGAAGAACATTAGAATTATTCGCTAACAATATCCTGGTTATCGTCGAGTACAAAATTGTAAGCGCAGTCAGCGTTGCGTTGAAAATGTTGAAAAATGAGCAGCAAGATCTATAGTAGATTCTTATATTTGGCACACCGACTTTGGAAACTAGGTCAAATTTTTATTTTATTTCATCAAGGTTTAACTTACAAAAAAATCTGAAAGCAGATTCTTATTCTGCAACTAAAGGACTATAAAAATAGCAGTGTTTGTTTGAATTACCACTCGTAGTCAAGATTTTATTTTAAAATACAGTAGGTCACTTCATGCTCCTATACTGCACACAGTTTTTGTGCTGTCTCCTTTAGCGCACGGTGAACACCGTCAATAGACACCACTATGTAATTGCTAATAAATTATATCTAATAAATATTTCTTCATCCCGTATATGGCATAATGGGTAAGAGAATAGCCTGGGGGAGGTTAAAACAATAGCTTTACATACATGGTTTCCGAGAATATCAAAAACTGCCCTCTGCTTTGGAAAAGTGGAACAAAAATAAAGGAACTTGTCTAAAATTGGACATTTGCAGTCCAGATACGTCGTTTTTAGCTCCAAACATAAAAACAAATGAGTTATAAACAAAAAAGGACTTGTTTACTGAAGGAGAATCGGAAGAGCTGTGCGTATGAACCTACTTTACATAAAGCAGAAAGTATTGGAATGACTTTTGTTTAATATACCCATAAATTCAGATTCCACAATTGTTCTGTCGCCATATACATTCGTCTTACTTTGGGTAGGGGGGCCCCACCAAGATATTCTTGAACCCGAGCCCACGGATACCTTGCTACGCCACTGCATGAAATCATATTAATACTAATATTAAGAAGGTCGCTTTATTATTAATATCAGGTGGCCGAGCCTTGCTCGGTAAAATAATTTCATAAGAAAGGTTATATACCTGAAGTCATTTTGGGATTTTTTTTATAATTACGAAAATGAACGATCGGATAAAGACTACCAACCCAAAGAATTTCTTTAGTGTTCTGTTTGTTCTATATGTAAATTGGTACGTTCAGACATTTAATTTTGGAATTAGTATATTCAATTATGGCTTTAGTACGAAACATCGAGTGACGCAAATTTCTACGTTATTGGGTAAAACTGCAAAGACTTTCTTCCAAGCCAATAATAGTAGGCCTACGATAGTTTTACGCTGTCTAGACGGTAGGAGGACTTAAGAGACTTGATATTTAATCGCAGTACAATTACATATAGAACAAACAGAACACTAAAGAAACTCTTCAGATTATTTTACGGGATATGTGCCCTGCTCAGCCAGACTGTCAGACTATAAGTTCATACCGGCTTTTGCCATCCAAGTATCCCAGTGGTGCTACTGGTGCTACAGCCCATGGAAGGATATGGCCTGTTTTTACACATCCCTCCATTCAGATATCTCATAGGCCTTTCGTCACCACACCCTAACCCCAAGTTTTTTTACTGAGGTTTATAGTTAAATCAAAAGTGGCTGCAGCGTACGCAAACTCGTTGACCGCTAGCTAGATAACTTGTTCAGTGTGAGAAAGTAAGGCGTAGAGCAACTGTGTAATCACCATTTCCTTTGTTTTGGTACGGGACATTAGACACTGAAGCATGAACACATGGTCATAATTTTACCAGCAAAATAATATTAATTATAATAAGGCTTGACATCAAATCCGAAGATTAATGAGGAATCTACACCGCTCTACGCAATTAAAGTGTAAACAATTTATTAAGCACTTAAAACGCAATAACTAATCATACATCGGTACATTTAATTTCATTACTTTCCTTCCATAGTTCTATAATAAATCAATCTTCAATGAGATGGTGCGCAAATGTTTAATTAGGTCCATTGATACTTTAAAACTCGTTCTTGTTTGCATTGTAGTAAGGTAAGCCTAGTGACGTAAGCAGCGTTTTTCCCGTTTACGTCATGGAAAACTTTCATTCATAAATTCTCCATTTCATTCATAAAACCTTCAAACCAAAATAAATTTTTCGATAATGAGACATTTTTCAAACCGATATAACGGTCAAACTTGAGTTTTCCCGATGTGGCCAATGAGTTCAGAATTTTTTTCTCACTAATACGCACATACCTTGAAATTTTAAAGAAAATCGTTAGAGCCGTTTTCGAAATAAAATTTATATATAAATAAATAAATAAATATATATACAAGAATTGCTCGCTTAAGAGTATAGGATAATTTGTAAATTTGAAATATTCCAGTGCCTTAACACCACTTCAAAACATTGAATTCACTTGGTTTTCGAGGGAGTCTTATTGCTACATTATTGTTGCGCAAAGAAAGATTCTTATTTTAAAAATATGTACTACTTTAAACACGCTATTTGATGAAACCGTTAGGACACAAGCATAATGATGTACATTATAGAATTTATTCAGCCCAAGAAATTATGTGTACCGGTATTCCATAGAGCTCAGTGAATTCCAAAAGGAAGTTTATAAATCCTAAGACATTAGCTTTTTTATTTCCTTTTTGGAAGCTAAGCACTTAACTAAGTGGCCACCATGTTTTTTAAGTTTCTGAATAATGATCTGCTCAACTGTGGTTTTACATTTCCCGTAAATATTTCTGCAGTCAATATATTGTACTGTGGTCACAGCCAGGTCATTTGAATGTTTCTAGAGTCAATTTATTGTGCTGTGGTTAAAACCATGTCATTTAAATGTTTCTGCATTCAATATATTTAACTGTGGTCAACACCAGCTCACTTAAATTTCTCTATAATCAATCAATACATATATAGGGGAAATATCTTAGTCACATGTTTAAATATCAACCTGCACTGCAAACATTTACAATCAGTTAAAAACAGAATACATTTGAAATGAATCAACATTTATTACAATGCAGTCTGCATTGAAGGCATTCACTGAAACCAGTACATGAATCTGCTTTAGAAATATATTTTATACACATTCAGAAATGCATTCATTAAATAAAGATAAACAATTGGAAATATGTTCGGACTAAATGCTTAAGACTGATACCATGAACCATCACATACCAAATAAATAAAGATGAAAAAGGAATATAAGAATAGACCAAGTGATCAAATAGAGAAAGAAAAAAAAAACTCACTGACAAGTAAAAAAAACAACACATTTTCTCCCACAATTCTCACATTTAACGCAGCCATTCACAGAAGTGTACACAGAACTAAACTCTGGGTCAAAATGAAACAAAACCCTTCATATCTGGAGCTCAAATTGTTTTTGATCCTGTAAATGGTTAAACTGGAAATATTTTCTTCAAATGTATATTATATCACAAAGCTAAAACTTACATTTCTGAACTAAGTATCTTTTTTTTTTGACAAAGCAGATATAAAATAAAGATAACTACACAACTTAAAGCTAACTTTTATTTTTCACTATTACCACTAGTCTATTTGAAAGTCTCTCCATCTTTCTACTCCATTCTACACATGGTTCTGAGCTAGCCCAGATAATGGAGGATTTACAATATTCTGACCAAAATACACATTGACTAAAACAAGCAAGTATTACATCTCATAAATAATCTATTTGCGACCTTTCTTTTTCTGTCCTTTAGATTGCTGCTGCTGTTGCTGCACTTGCGCTGGCCCTGAGGATTGTGTCTGTTGTCTTGTTTTCAACTTTGGAATCGTATCGGCAATGTACATGAGTACAGACATTCCTGAAGAATTACATAAAATTATGCCTTTTGATATTCTCTCAACACAAAGCTAAACAAAAATGGAATAACTTTTGTTACAATTTTAAATTAGCTGATCAGTCAATTCAACTATTGCAACTTTTCATTTTAGTTAACAGTCAGTAAAAAAAAAAATTAAAAATACATGTACTAGTAGAAATGATGAGAAGTATGGGGAAAAATTTGATTTAATTTAAATAGAATCTTAAGATTTTGATGATTTTAAATAACTTTATTTTAAGCCCAGCTCCCCCACCTGTAAATCATCAGAAATGGATGGCTTCCAAAACCTCAAAAACTAATGCAAATGATTTAAACCCATGGCCATTACCTTGGTATCCACTAAGTCTAAATAACTTCTATCAACATAAACAAACGACTTACTATTTGGGAAGTTTGCTAAGGCTGGTGTACCATCCTCATTTTTCAGCATCACTCTCACACGACCTTTGAACTTATTATCCCTTGGGTCCAACTCTCTTGGATAAACTTTATTCTATTGGAAAAAAGAAAATGAAAGGACTAGCTTCTGTAAGTACCATGCATGCCTTGACTGGTGTACAAGATGTTAAACTTGCTTCATCTAATCCTATTTATAGCCACTGATCCTTACCTCAACACCCAATGTGAATCCTGCAGAGGCGCAGACATCTCTTATTTCTGTGGCAGCTGGGTTTTCAACTGCCTGTTTGTTAGTATTGTTTAAAAAAAATTATTATTTATTTAATTTTACAATTTTTAATGTACTCTTTTTTAATACATTTAATGTATCAATTTATCAGTTAGATGAAACAATACAAAAAAAAAATTGTATAATGCCATTAGAATTTTACAACTTAGGTGAAGGTTCTCAACAATCTTAGAAAAGTAAAGAATAAAATGAAGGTCAGTCCCAATATTTTTATTTAAAAATTCCACTTTTTTTCTAACCAAGACAAATATTATCCAATTTGTAAGAGATTTTCAGACTATAGAACTGCAAAAAATTCCCTAAACCAAGGAGATAGATTGTCTTGTTACCTACCTTAGCCTTAGGTATTCTACGGCCTTCTTTTAAAGTCTTTTTACTGTTTAAGTATGCTGGATAGATACATATCCACCTGAAAAAAAAAAAGGGTTCAATATTTTATTAATCATACAAAACTATAATATGCTTATAATTATGCAACATGTGCCCTACTTTTTAATTTAATTAGAGCTAAGAACTTGAGTATTTTAGTTTAAGTGCAATGAGAGGCACCTCCAATCTTAGTCTGCACATATTTCAGAACACAATGATTTAAGGAGTTGTTCTTTTAAATCAAAGTCTGAGTGACAGGTTTCTTAAAATATCAGTGAACTCATTTCGAGTTCCTTAAATCCCTTTGGAATTAGTTTGACATTTCACAAGTCAGCTATTAACTATGCCCATATGACTTTCCTTCATCCTTCTCCCTTAAAGTAAAAATTAAAATAAGGTTGCAGTGGATTAGTGTTTTTTTTTGTGTCAGCGTGGACATGAGGTTAAGTGCACTTGAACTTGGATAACCTAGAAGGGGGCTCGAGGTTCAACACCCAACTCGGGCAGAGTTGTGTTTACTGAGCGCCTAAAGGCAGCACTGAAAACCAACTCCTAGATACCCTTCCCCCCCCCCATCTGGTCCACAAATGATTGGATCAAAGCGCTCTGAGCTGGTATAGAAAGTACATTTTTTGCTTTGAATCATAGTTTCAACAGACAGATGTACCTGTTACACTTGGAATACATTTTAAGCTTTTTCTCATATAATGTGTGAGTCCAATCAATTTTTTCAGCTGGTAGCTATCTATAGTTAACGTGGCTCACGGTTAATGAAGTATACTTTTGTCTATTAGGTCTGGCCAACTATCCCGCAATGATATCCAGCCAGAGCCAAGTAAGGCCGGATAGTGAAAAATGGCCAGATATCTGGTGGTGGGAATTGTTCAAACCCAGGACCATTGCGACCATCGAACAAACGTTTAGAGCGGAGCAATCCATTATTACAAATAAAATCATTTGTTCTCCTTTTTCTGCTTTATTTTTGGATCACCATTCTTGATTTTCTATTTCATAGACTTAGTCAACTGGATTGAGTGTCAATGGGCTCAGAACTGTGACTGACTTAAGTCATATCTAGTTTTTTAGTAGATGTAGATGATAAGATCTAGAAACTAGAACTAGCAATATTTCAGTTTAGGGCTATGCCAGCCTAGACGCTATCAACTTTATGATAATGGTCTATGAACTCTATGGTCAATGAATAAATAAAGCTTAATAAAGTTAGAGTCTGCTAGAGTATCACAGACTCTAATAATTTAAAGTTATACTGTTATACTTAGTTTACTTAGTAAATTACTAGCTCTAGATCTATTATTTGTAAGAACTTTATGACTTCAAGTTCAACTTCAAGATAAGTAGCTTAGTAAGTAAAGCTTGATATGACAAGTGAAGCTATCCAGGCCGACCAGGCTCAGAGGCAGAGTCACACTCAACAAGTTACATTTACAATATCATACAAGACTCTCATATTACTCATTAACTTCATTCTTCAACCCAATATTCAAGTCGTCAAGTCAACTGACTGTGTCAAGTAAAGTCAAGTCTCAGTCTGACTGTCAAAGTCACAAAATCAGAATTATCAAATCAAAGAAAGTTCAAAAAATCAACAAACTATAAATTTAAACTATTATAAATATTAACTAAATTAGTACTTATCACAATCAAGGATCAAGGGCTGACATATAAGTGACAAGGGTAGTGAGCTGACGTAACCAGGAAATGCGGAAGTAAAAAATGACCGATAAAGTTGAGATTGCGTAATTGACTTTTTTTTACAAAGGCTGCACTTGGAAATTAATTACATTTTTGAATGAAACGTGAGAAGTTTGAAACTAGTGTTATCGATTACTTTAGACAATGGCCTAAATAATGCTTAATGAAGTTTTTATTTTTAAAGTTATTCATCATTTTTAATTTTATTATAAAAAAAAACCCTCTTTGTTTTTACCAATACAGAGTCCAGGAAAATGATCAAACATCAATTTTTTTTCTACACTAGATATCATGCTTGGCTATAATTCTACCAAGTTTTATTGCGTTGTCCTATGCCCATTTTAAGAAAATTAGAAAATATGGTTAGCATTGTTGGCTATATCTATGGGATTTTACAGTTTTTGATAAAGTTTGATAAAGAAATTTCGTAAGTTTAAAAAAAAACACTTCAGGCCATGTAAGGCCTAATATTCTGCATATATTAAAATAGTTTTTGTGTACTAAACGTAGTCTAAAAGTGCATTTGAAACAAAATTGTTTCATGCGATTTTGATCCCAATTTTTTTTATATTTTGTTATTTTTACAATCACAGCACCGCCATTTTGTCCACACCTCTCTGACATTTCGGCTAGATCTAGACCTGATAATTTGTTTATTTCATCAATATTTACATTTTAAACAAGTAAATATAATAAATATAAATTAAATTCGATTTGTGAGCTAGAAATTTACTACGAATACTAGATCTACAATTAAATTTCTTATTTAATAAGTAGATTTATCCTCAATGAAACTTAATTCCTACATTTTAACATTTTCAGCTGGGGGTGTGTCACGTCATTTGAGGCGAGCTGAGCGAGAGAGAGGGCTCGTCTCTGTTTGTCCATGACTACCAATGCTAGACCAAAACGTCACAAAAAAAAATCATAATATAACTTTCTAACTGTTAAACATACAGTCATAATTTTAAAGTATTTTAATGATGCAGTAACGTAAAATATTTTTTTAAAGATAAGTTTTTTATTTCACCTCCCTAAAAGGGCCTCAAGGGGGATTCATTTCAAAATTCAATCAAGATTGACAAGATTCAATTTCAAGAGTCAGAGAATCAGAATGTCACAGATGTTCACTATTTTCTGAAATGCGATGAGAGAAAAAGGTTCCAAAAGATTGTTATTCTTCTCATAAGACTACATTAGAATTTCCTATAATTACCTTTCACGATCGGTGTGTTTAAAATCAGGGTTCCAAGGCCGAGCTTGTGATGGAACATTTGGTTGGACTTGAGCAGTAGCCATCATAACGTTGAAGAATCTTACAACTTTTACACCTTTAGAAAAGAAGATTTATTCACTGATCTATATAGGTCTAAATCTATTTTTCTGCAGCCGATATATTGTAGATCAGTCTGTCTGTGGTATGTTACGTCACAAGAGACGATCTTTTCCATTTGCACCTTTTCATGAAAATAAAGAGGTCATTCATTGATGCACAGCTGCGCCCGCATGCGGTTACACGTTGGGTATTTGTAATCAACAGGCGGTGGTGCACTTTGGCCCTTTTTCTTCTTCTTATAAAATACAGACGTTACTTCAAAGAAGAGGATTACATGTATTGCATATCCTTAGTAGGCCTTCGATACGATGTATAGAAAATACGAAAAACATACATATATGTGTAACCCTGCCGGACCAAGTTTAACAAAGGACGTTTAGGCACGGTTTGGTCCGGAGGGGTTACACATATGCATGCTTTTCGTATTTTCTATAGTCGTTTACCCCTGCAGCAGTAAATCTTTTTTTTTTTTTTTGAGTCTTTACATGTACGGTGTAGTCTAATATAATTATATTAGTTTTTAAATATATTGTAGATTCTCCATATCTAGATCTATGTGTTTGATTATAATTTTTAAATATATTTTTTCTCAAAATCTGGTTAAATTGGCCACAATTGGTGTTTTACTTATACCCCACTCGCCCCACTGATAGTCAATTTAAAAAAAAAAAAAAGAGTTATTACAAAATATTAAATGGCGAAACGACAAAGAAAAATTCGATATATAGTGCAAATAGACATAAAGTGATAGAAAAATAGGAATATATTTTTCAACAAAATAAAATTCATATTTACAATTTATTTCCGGGCAGTTCAGAAATCTCTCACTTTACCCTACCAAAGATTTTTAGATCTATATATATAGTCTAGATCTAGATCTAGAGTCTAGTAATTAGATAGATCCTTTATAGTTTTTATTGAAAATGGTGAAGAAAGTAACCATATTAATTGTTTTCTTAGAAGTTTCAATATTTGTAGCAAGTAAGTTTAGTTAGTAAGTTAGCCAGGCCTAGACTGTATATAATATACAGATTACAGTCTACTCTAGGCCGATATACGGTAGACTGTAGACAATAGACTCTTTTTTTTTTTTAGAGAATAAATTAATATACTAGTATTAGATCTAGATCTAAAAAATCTATCTAATAACTCAAATTAATGAGTTATGAGTAGATCTACTTTAACAAAAAATTCAAAATAAATATATATTATATAATAATATATATTAATATTTTATATATATTATATAACAACAGAAACTATCTATTCTAGTTATGTAGAGCTTGCTGAGAGGATTACAATGATACCAAATTTATCTTTCTATGTTATATAGGAGCAAAGTTATGCGGTTTTATGAGTTGAAAAATGGACTATAGAAAATATCCAAAAAACTGTGATCGAAAAAATGAATTTTCGTCTTTATCTCATCATAACTTTATAACCGTAATAGATAGAAGCTTGAAATTTGGAACACATCTACCCCATTATATGGTTTTTAATTTGATTATTTCACCTCACATGCAGCTAACATTGATTCACAGCTAATTCAATTGTTAGAAAATTGACTTTGATCCTTTTTCTGGAATGCGGTTTGGTAGAAACTTTCATAATATTTTTAAATATAATGTACAGGGTTCGTAGCGCTCCTAAAAACTCCTAAAATCTCCTAAAAAATGAAAAGTCTCCTAAAATCCTAAAATTCTCCTAAAAATTGCCAGAATCCTCCTAAAATTTTGTCCTCTCTCCTAAAATTTTTACCCAATAGTTTTTTAAACATATTTTTTCTTATTTCTTGCTAAAAACGTGGGGAAAACAACACCGTAACTAGATCTAGGCATTTTGATCGCATCACGTTACGGGCTGGCTGTGTTAATGAGCTGACCAGTGACGCGTCTACACCGCCTTTCACCCACTTGTGAAGCGCGAACTCGTGATTGAAGATGGCCTTGGGCGCCTTGGCTCAAGCAAGCATTTCACCTTGCACATTGATCTAGTCTGTATACATAGTGACTATTGTCTATAATTAGAGCCTACTCAGCTTTATTTGTAGGCTACACCGCTCCGGGCCCTCCCTCACCTAAATCTTCTTGTAAGAGTTCGCGTGGAAAGTCCGTAAATCATCTAGATCTAGATCAAGTAGGCTTATCTAGATTTAGATCTTAGTTAGCCTTGAATTTTAGTCAATTTATTGATCTCGATAATCTAATCTAGTCTAATGTCTAGATTACTCTAAAAACGCTAGTTTCTAGATTTAGCCCTACGCTAAATCACTAGATCTACTCTAGAATCTGGTGAAGATAATTTGCATTCGGCAAAGTCCACAAGTCCGCGAAATTTAGTGACTTTAGATATAGAGTCTAGATTTACGCTAGATTCAGTAAAGATAATTCGCACTCGGCCGCGCGAAATTTAGTGACTTAGATCTAGAGTCTAAATTTACGCTAGTTTCAGTGAAAATAATTCGCACACAGCCGCGAAAAGTCCGCGAATTTT
>JADKLZ010001483.1:1783776-1803286 GCA_021533235.1 Biomphalaria straminea
CAGTGAAGATAATTCGCACTCGGCCGCGAAAAGTCCGCGAATTTTAGAATCTATAGAGACTAGATCTACGATAGATTCAGTAGATTCGGTGAAGATTATTTGCACACAGCCGTGAAAAGTCCGCGAATTTTAGAATCTATAGAGACAGAGACTAGATCTACGAGAGATTCAGTAGATTCGGTGGAGATAATTTGCACACAGCCGTGTGACATAGATCACAAGTCTAGATCTACTTTAGATTTAGGAAAAAATGTTTACATACAGCTGTGAAAAAGTCCGTAGAGCTATTTTGGTTGTAAAAGCCAGGGAAAAAAATTGTGCTAGAAAAAAAACAACTACTAATAGTAGTAATTTAGGTCTATATATACCCCCCCCCCCAATCCAAAAGTAATTATTTAGTAAGCAAATGTCAACTAAACATACAAATAGAAATACCCCTGTATATTACAGGCCCCGTTTATGAGGAGGATTTAAGCGCAATTAATTTAATAAACAAGATAAAACATTATTACCTTAAATGCACACCATAACTCTAGTATCTATAAGATATACACAGGAACTAAAAATGTAGGCTACATTTCCAACACAACACAGAGAAGGCATGAAAGCATCTCTAAGAATGTTTTTTTTTTTAAAACAAAAATGGAATAGCAACCATTCTTTACTAATGCTCTTTACTTTTGTTCTTTACTAATTCTTTGGAAAAAAATAGTTGTTTTAGGTTTGGGGATGAGAGTCAAGTTGTTACTTGATTAAAAAATAACTTTAATTACATTTTCTGTGGACATAGCTGATGACATTGTTTCTGTTCTGGGTGGGATGTTGGCAAGATATTTTTTATTTTCACAATCATTAACTATTGATTTGATAAATGCATAGATTTATGTATGTTCTACAATGTATATCATACTAATGGGCGGGACACACACTCACATGCATATAGGGCCTATATAATATACCGGTATATATCATACATTTCATCCTTAAAAAAACCTCCTAAAATCTCCTAAAATTTTGTCATGGAAAAGTGCTACTAACCCTGAATGTAAAATAACACCTTGATAGCATTCTCTCCACTAGGTTAATCAAAGATAAGCTGTTAAACAATGCATAAATCATTTATACTTCATATTATCAACGAGAATTACTAATGTCTGGCGCCACGCATTGCTGCATCATTGAGTGACTTCATAAACATCGTCAGGATGGGCCCAATTTTACCTTAATAATCTGATTTCCTTTTATATTTTGTGTACCTAAGTATAGAAAAAAAAGATTTCTAACACAACTCTTTAATAGAAATATTGATTTTAATACTATAGTCATAGATTGTTATGGTAGTTATAAATATAATTATTCTACTTATCCATTTAGAAAAATAGCCTAATTTGGCATCATTTATAACACGTTGGGGAGGTTTTTTTTAATTTTGGGGGGCAAAATTTCAATAAAAAATGATGAAATAGAAAACTTTAAGCATAAATCTAGGACTAAATTCAATAAAAAATCAACAAGCTTGCTTTAAAATGATATTTAATGCAAAATCATTCTTACCTATGACTTTACTTTAAATTTTCTAAATAAACACAATTTTATTTATTGACAATGTGGTATCATTCAAAAGCTTAGGAATCCTCCTTTAAGATTAGCACTTACAAGGGTTTTTAAAAAATAAAGCAAATGTAAAAACAACAATCAATCAACTAGCACCATGGGTTTGGAAGTCTAGCCATTCTGTTTCAAAACTATATAGCTGCTAGTTAGCAGTTTATAGGTCAGTAGAGAAAGGTTTGTTTAAGTACCTACTAATAATTAGAGCTAATACCGCATTATTTGATATAAAATTAAATAACATACACACAAAAAAGTTTATAAAATGAAACATTAATTTAATTTAATGAGGTTAATTGGCCATTATAAACACTATTATTAACTATTATTTCAACTTTAAGACTAATTATAATTAGACAGATTGGTACTAATGTACTATTATGATTCTGACTATTATGAATTATCATTAGATTTATAAATGAATATCTCTAGGGCCCCTCTAGATAGTATAGCATTTATATAATTATATAATTACCAAAGTAATTAGTATATATTAAAATTTAATTTTATAAGAGGTTTAACTTCCCCCCTCTTCTTAAATACTGTTGACGCTATTCTCTGTATTTTTCCATTTGTTGTTAATAATTTATTTCTATTACATTCTATTTGATTTTTTTTTTCAGTTGCTGCCCTCTCCATAAGTATGAGACAATTCATGAAACCATTCACTCGTGGTTTCTTCAGAGATGATCAATCAATAATGCACCCATTCCATTCATCAACTATTTCAAGTGTTGTTCTTTACTGTGTTGGGTTTATAGTTCCTGGCGCAGTGGTAAGGTTCACACCAAATTTGAAGCCAATGCACTGGAATTCCCATTTTAACATGAACGCTACTGGTACCTAATTGATCCATATTTATGTGTTAAGGCTTTTCATGTTTATTAATTTATTAGTAATACATTTCCTCTCTCACCTTGTAATCTATAAGGCAGATGATGTAAAGGTCATTTGTTTCTGTAGCATATATGGTTAACAAGGGTTTCATGTGGCTAGCACAACAACAACCAATCACCTTTACTTTTCCCCAACTTATGTCAAGTACTCATTAGATCTAGGTGCCCAAAGATCCAGAAATATTAAGAATCCCAGTCTGCATCAGGATTTGAATCCTGGTCCCTGCAGTTCAGAAGCAAATGACTTTACCACTCACCCATCGCAAATCTAATATAATTTATTACTATGGTCGTTTGTAAATCATATTTGCGCCACAGAAGCAAAATGCATGGAAAACACAAATGTAAACAAATATCACTTTTCGTTTTAAAACCCCACTCCTCTGCTGTTCCCCATGATATAGCTTCTCTTCTTTTTTTTTTCCTATAGTGGCATTAAGTCCATTCTCTTCTCATCTCTTTCCCTGTTTTTTTTTTGTTGTTTTTTACTAGAATTATATTGGCTCTATTCAGATTAAATAAATGATATGGTGAAATGTACAATGTCTCTTTGATAGACCAACAGGCTCATTATGCAGGTAAAGGAAGCAGGTTCTGGCCTTCCTCTGTGTTACTAAATGTTAAGAACTTAATAGATTTTCTTTATATCTACCCCAATGACTTATTTTTCTCAAAGGGAACATTCATTCATCACATTTTCATGGATCTTTAGTTATTATTTTATATCTACTCATGGAACATTAGAATTGAAATGGAACTTTGCATCACCTGTCCAAAGCTTCATCTGCTCCAAGGATCTCTAGGTCTCATTACTAGGACTTATCACAAGAACCTCTAGCTTTCATCACAAGGACCACCTCTAGGTCTCATCACAAGGACCTCTAGCTGTTACCTTATATATATAGATGTTACTTCAAAAAAGATGCATATTAACCAATAATTTAAATTCTGCTAAGTCACTGGTTTTCCTGGCTGGTCCAGCACTAGGGAAGAACCTCTAGGTCTCATCACAGGGACCTCTTGGTCTCAATGCAAGGACCTCTATCTCTCATCATAAAAACCCTAGCTCTCGACACAAGGACAAGATTTTAATGAGCTTTAATTTCACTTGTCACTAAACCAACTTAGCATCAAGTCATCTGGTTCTGTTTTTTTTTTTTTTTATATGCCGGTGTTTACTTCTTTTTTTATTTCTCTATCCTATCAGATGATCCTGACTGAAGGTATTTATGCCAAATATATGCACAAGAGAAAAAAACGTAAGCTCGTCTTGAACATGTTTTTGTGGAACATATATCATGTCCTGGGGCTGTTCATGTTCGGGGCTGCAGTGACTCACTTGCTAACCAACATCCCGAAGTATACCATCGGAAGACTGAGGCCCCATTTTATGTCTGTCTGTAAACCTGACTGGTCCAAGCTTACATCTAATGATAGTTACATTGTGCAGGACATCTGTACTGGATCAGATAAATCTCTCATCATGGAAGCAAGGTTTCGTATTGAACTTCTTATTTATTTACTTGATAGATGCATAAACTGAATGGTTATAAGTAATTAAAAGGTTGAGATTTTGAAATTATCTGGCTATGATGTTGAATGGTTATAATTAATTGAAAGGTTGAGATTTTGAAATTATCTGGCTATGATGTTGAATGGTTATAAGTAATTGAAAGGTTGAGATTTTGAAATTATCTGGCTATGATGTTGTCACTTTAAAAAAAATGGATGTTCCTGTTTTGATTTAAACATAAATACGCTAAACCCTGCCTTTTTTTTTTTAAAATTTCTTTGGACATTGTACCTTGCACATTGTGTGCTGTCAGTTAACATTACACATTGTGTGCTGTCAGTTAACATTGCACATTGTGTGCTGTCAGTTAACATTGCACATTGTGTGCTGTCAGTTAACATTACACATTGTGTGCTGTCAGTTAACATTGCACATTGTGTGCTGTCAGTTACATTGCACATTGTGTGCTGTCAGTTACATTGCACATTGTGTGCTGTCAGTTACATTGCACATTGTGTGCTGTCACTGTGCAGTTATGTTTTTATGTCAAGATTATATTCCAATTCATTAGACCACATCAGTGACATGGTTGTCACATTAATTGAAATGAAGGCACAATGGGAGTCTTAATATAGCTTCCTTGTTGATTGTGTTGTAGGTGTGATGAAGACTCAGAAAATGCTGATGAATTGATATAATGAACTTTTAACAATTGTGCTACCTATTTTACAAATTGCTCCAAATACAAAGATTCAAAGTAATAATAACAATTTATTAAAAACATTGAAATGAGTTTCAATCAAGACCAACATGGAACTGACTTGTAACTTCATTCTGTATATACTGTTATTTCTTGTCTTACTAGGAAACTACGAAATTTTGTCTTTACTTCCTTGTGTCCTTTCAGTTATAATAACATTACACAAATATTTTATACATTAAAAATTCTTTTTTAGAATTCAGTCGGAATATGTGTCTGCTCCAATCAGTCAGTGGTCTGATGAACTGGAATTGTAATAATGGTAATTTTTTTTTATTGTTCCAGTATCAATCTACTTTTGAAATTTGATGGAATTTTTTTTTTACCCACAGGGTATCTTTTCCTTCAGGCCATTCATCTATGTCTATGTATTGTGCCGTCATTCTAATGGTAAGTTTCTAAGTAAATTTTTAGAAAAGTATGAGAGATTATGAAATAACTTCTTCTGTAAAAGAATGAGCTAACATTTTATGTGCAAATAGCCTTTGGTAAACTTTTGCCATATCTGTTCTCTAAATAAGCATTCATTCATTCATTTCTAAGTAGCCATTTATTTTGCTGGCAGCCATTGTTCAAGTATCCACCTTCATGAATCTCTCCAGACCAACTGCTTTAAAGTGCAAAGTGGTGCTTGGGTTGACCTTTTAGTGGGGAGGGGTGTTTTGCCAAAAAAAAGAATTGCCTTTGGCTTGCAATCATCTCTCATATGTGATATGTGTCTAAACCAGCACAGGTGTTGAATGGGGTCCATTCACCAAACGTAAACAAACAACATTTTCTCTATATGTTCTATACAAATTACGCAATCCGTATGTGTGTCACGTGATCCATATTTTTCACTATTTTATCAATATTATGACGTGGCTAAATTTGTTTATTTACATTTGGTGAATGGACCCCATTGTAAATAGTGCCTCTATTATGGCCTCTGGCAGAACTTAGTTATTTGTGATTTAGTCTAGCCAGCGTATGCCCCTTATGGTACATTTGACAGAAACTTTATGGGAGCGTGACATTATGCCTCCAATAGAGAACCCTGGTCATAAACCATACAAGAGTGAGGTTATGACCACCTGTTTTTAGACACTGATTTTTTGGTTTGATACTCCGCCATACTTTCATTTGAAAGTAGCCAAAAGCTCAGTTGGCCTTAGATTATTGTCTGTTTCTCTTAGACAGTGATGCATTATTGCATGCTGTTCTACTCAAGTACACTAAGTGGTTGGCCTTCTTCTATTTTTCTTCTTCTTCATTCTTGTTTTACATGTTAGAGGGTTTAGATCAGTTATCCTATATCTGAGACGAACCGCGCAGTGGTTTCTAGATCAGGCAGTTCTCCGTGTAGTTTTTCTTCTATAGGAAGGTTTTGGGGCCGGAGTCTTGTTCTGTCCTCTTGATATAGTAAGCACCTTGCATGGTCAGCCTTCTCTGGTAATGCTCCACAAGGGCAGGTTTTAACTTTTAGCTTCCAGAACATATTTTGTCTCTTTCTGTTGTGTCCAGTTCTGTGGTTGGCCATTCACATTGATTAGTGGAAGATCAATGAAAGATTTCTTTTTTTTTTCCTGAGGTTGATAGACAAAACTTTTTTTTTTATGAATGTTTTCATAAAGACTAGGAGAAAAAAAAATCAACAAAACATTTGGATTGGTTTATAATTTCCTGGGATGTCTGCAGATGACTGAAACAGATATTGTTTCAGTGTTAAAGTTAGTAGTCTTCGGCGTAGCTAGGGAAGGGGGGATGGGGAGAGAATTTGAACCCCCCCCCCAGGGCCCCCACTTGACAAGCTCCCAAATGAGTGGGATTTTTTTTTATATTAAATATAAATCAAAATGCAGGGGCCCCAAAGAGGTCCATTCCCCTAGGCCTCCAAATGATGGCAAATTCCTAGCTACGCCCCTGTAAGTAATAGTGTCATCAATGCTAAGTACATTAAGTCGGATGCATTCACAAAATATTTCATTTATTTATTTTTTTTATACATTTCAGCTTTATCTTGAAAAAAGATTGAAGTGCAAAAATTTTATGTTGGTACGTCCAACACTCCAGCTGGCAGCTTTCTCTATGGCATTCTTTACGTGTTTATCTCGGATATCTGACTATAAGCACCACTGGAGTGATGTTTTAGCTGGAGCCATCTTGGGAATGGCTATTGCATATGTGATTGTAAGTCTTCTTCTTTTCTGTTAAAAAATATGTGTATGAATATCGAATAGTTTATATTTTATAGACTAAATAATAATAATGGACTAAATAATAAAGCAATCAAATCTACATTTTAAGTTTGTTGATTTCATTCTCTTGAGAACCTCTTTTGGTATTTTAAGCTAATCAGTCAAACCTTATACACATTTGACTTTTCTTGCTCTGGTGGCTATCTTTGTACTTCACTTGCTCTGGTGACTATCTTTATACTTCACTTGCTCGGGTGATCTGTTTAGTTAATTTGTGAAACAAAAAGAACAAATGCTAATTGTCTATTAAGACTCTATTAACATGTCAGGGCTGTAAGTAATGTTCTACCATAACTTAATTTCACAGATGGTTCGAATGACTCAAGTCGTCTTTCACAAGCGTACATCGAGGGATGCTTCAAGTAGCATGGAGTTCCCCAAGCCTTACTACCACTACTCATCTAGTCCCATACCTACAGTCATATCAACAGATTTTTAACACCAAATAGCAGTTCCTTGCACATCTTCGGAAGAGTTCTTGTAACCTTAAAACTTTGTATCTAATCATTTGGTAAATGACTACAGCTACTGAGAATACATTATTAGAAACGAAATGATAGATGGATTTATTCTGCTTCACTAGCAGGTTTATATTTTATTTTTATTCCACTGCCTCACTGGCACAGTGGCATAAACTTCTTGGCTTCTGTCACATGGCTTGAATTCAGATCCTGACTCAAGCCGAGTTGTGTTTGCTGGATGTCTAAAGACAGTACAGAAACCTTCTTCCAGATTCCACCCGGCGGCCCCCCCCCGTCCAAATATCTTCAAAAGAGTGTACTGAGTATAGCTAAAGAATTGAAGCTGCACTCTACTAAAGCAATTTTTAAAAAAGGAATGAATATTCTGAAAATAATTTTGGATATCAAAAGCTATTTCAGTTTTCTTTTCCATAGTGACTTCTTTAGCATTTGTCAATGTAGTTACAAACTTAGAGCTGCCTCCTGCCAAAAAAATAGCATCTGTTGAAACACAATGTCACCCACGAGCCCTAAAGAACAATGTATATACATTATTTATAATTTATGAATTTTTTTTTCAAATAGTCGATTGAAAGGAGTTAAAAAATAATATGCAGTGTAGAGACTATCTACCAAATACAAATTTGTACTATTTTTTTTACATATATTTAACGGAATTTTTTTTTTTACTTTTATAATGTTTTTGTTAACATTGTATTGACTTGCCTTACAGTAGTGATATTATCTTTTTTTTCTTTTTACACTTATACAATTTCTCATTGACACATGGAGTAAGTGGACCATGCACTTAAGTACAAAGTTCCACAGCGAATTAGAGAACAGACCTTGAGTTCACTCAAAGTACTTGGAATGCTGATTCCAATATAGAAATATTTAGACATTGTGCTGGCTAACCATTCTCATTACAAAATTTCCCACCGATCTTATAATTCTATGCACAATTGTTTTAAATAAATTTTTTTTCAATTGTTTTTTAAATAATTTTTTTTTTGCTTATTTTAACTTCTTTTAAGCTACCAAACTATTGTTTCTTTTAGTCTTTATTTAATAAAAGCTTGAGCAGTCCTGGACAATGTTGCAGGATTTTTTCATGTTTGGGAACATAGCCCTGTGTTGGGGTTCAAATGTTTCCATGGAACATAGCCCTGTGTTGGGGTTCAAATGTTTCTGTGGAAACTTGTGTACGTACATATCATCTGCTGGGGGGGGGGGGGGCTGAGTAGTCAAGTGTTTGACCTCTGAACCTAGGGGTCTTTAATCTAAGATGCCCCAAAGTCCAATAGGTGTCAGATATTGTGGAAGCATGGTTTAGAGGCTAAGTGCGCTTGAACTTGGCTTGGCTACCTATGAAGGGGGCTTGAGGTTCGACACCAGACTTGGGCAGAGTTGTCGTTACTAAGCGGCTTAAGGCAGCATGTAAAACCAACTCCTAGATACCCCCTCCCACTCTTGTTCACAATGAGATTGGACCAAAGCGCTCTGAGCATGTTATAAGCATGAAAGCAGCCCTACATAAAAGACATAATTTATTTATTTTTATGGGAAATTAAATTCGATTGGCCACGATGTCTGCATTAACAGTTGGCCATAGAAACAGATGACCCATAGATCACTACTACACAAAGCTGGGTTTATATTGTGTTTTCATAGCCTTATTTTCTTGGTTGACTATATTTATAGTGTCCTACTATGTTATTGAACTCCTCACCTAAGTCACATATCTCTCCATGACAGTGTTTGATATTAGAGTTTATTGTTGTCTTTAACATGCCAGTCTTATCAATATGTAGCTGTAAAAGAGTTGAAACGTTTGAGTGAAACTTTGAATGGGATTGAACATTGTTTAGAAACACTATGACATTTGGCCATGGTGCAAGTACATTAATGTGTGATGTAGATTTCAATACTGTGGCATTTTTACGCCTCGAGAGACAATCATTTCAATATAGATTTCAATTAATATATAACATTTCTGTATAATTTTACTTTTTAATAAACTTAAAAGATTTCAGATAGTACCATTTCCCTCATTCATAAGTAATAACTTCATTTAAGTGCAGTACCAGAGTTAAATGTTCCTGTGCATCAAGTTTCTATTTGAACATTGTTGCTACTGTTTACTTTGAAAAAGTGCCATATAAAAAGTTATAAAGTAGTACTAGAGAAACCATATTTCTGATTTTATTATTTGTATCAGACCTTAACATTATTTATAATTTGTTTTTAAAATTATTTTTATTCAGTGAAGTGTAACCAAGGCAATTTTGGTTGCAATGGATAACAATGTTAGCAATATTTTTTTTTTTTTAAATTCATTTCTAATGTCTGAAGCTTTTAATTAACTGAAGTATTATCAACTGTGTACTTCCAATGTTACATGTGCCTTACATTCTAATGTTTGATGTGTGAACTATAAGAAAAACTGTATTACATTTATTACTATAAATGTACAGCCCTCTGGACTCTCTTTAGTAACTATTACAATTGTATTACTTGATAGATAAGTAAAAAGAAAGTGGATGTTACCAATATTTTGAAGGGAAGGTGTATGAAATTGTTTACATGCGAGAAAGGTTGTGAGGAATGACATAATTGCCTAATATTTGGAAGCAATGCCTGTAATTTATAAAACAAGCTCTAAATGTAGAACTAAGGTGCTAAGTGTGTATATTGTAAAGTGTTTTGCTGTTGTAGAGACTTGTTTGACTTGTACAATTATTCAGGTGTTAGAGTGTCATGTACAGATGCATTTCAACAGTGAGATAAGGAAAACACAATACAAGTGAAGAAGTCCAGACAAATTAAACAATTCTAAACATTTAATACACAATGGGCCAGTTGAGTCTCTGTCGCTAGGTGTCAGACTGGGCCAGTAGAGTTTCAGTTGTTAGATGTCAGACTGGGCCAGTAGAGTCTCTGTCGCTAGATGTCAGACTGGGTCAGTAGAGTCTCTATCGCTAGATGTCACCTCCACATAAAGCCTCTTGCCAATCGATTAAAATAATACATAAACAAACTAAATCCTACTATCTGTGATGGCACTAAATGCTGCGTTGAAAGTCTGTCAGCTTAGTGCATAATTAAGCTAAAAGAAATATATTACAATATAAAATGACTAAAAAAATAATTTTAATTCTAGTATATTTGAACTTATCTAGTGTGTGTACATGTATAAATACCAGTACATCTAGTCGAATACCTTGGGTTCAGTGCTGTAATGAAGCTGTACTAATATTTATAAGTCTAATTTGTATTGCAATGCTATCACTATTTATCATGTCATGCTTCTTAAAGCTTAGTGCACATATATTTATGTAATGTCGTATCTCAGTGCACATATATTTATGTAATGTCATATCTCAGTGCATACTTATAGTATCTATGCTTTTGTTTTATGTCAGGTATTTAATTGACGTCATGTTTCAAATGTCATCGTCACTTTAAGGCTGTGTTGTCACACTTTTTTAGTAACTCTTAATTTAATTAGTAAGATTGTATTCTTTGTAACACATTCACTTCATAGGGAAGATCATTCTATTTATAAATTACAGCCCTACTGTTTAAAATATGTGTGTGTGTGTGCCTGTAGGTATTGAGGAATTAGATCTTGAAGCACTTGTATTGTCAACACAAATAAACAACATTGACTTTGATGATACTCATTTTGTGTAAGTCTTGCAGTAATTAATTTTAAGTTCAATTATTTGATAAAGTCTGAATTGAAACTCGTGGGGTCAAGTTTCCATAATGAAAGGCCAACCCGCTAGCCACTGTACCTATAAAAATATATGTTAGAGTTTCAAATTTTTGGCCAACAACTAAATTTATTATGACTGATCAAATAATTGGTCAATGTTTAAATTGATTTGTGTGTTGTCACAAAATGTATGTGCAGAGTTTCAACTTGATCCAAGACTGAGAGAGAAATGTCTACCAGACATGCAGACGTGAGTTTTTAGAAACTTTGCTATCAATCATTTGAAACATCAAAACCATTTAGAAACATGTTTTAATCACAAAATAACATCTGACTGAGTGTACAAGACAAATTTAAAAAAAAAAAAAAAAACTGAAAATTTGATGCAGGCAGCTAGAGTCAGTAGCAGGGAGTATTAGACAGTTTAAGTATTGACAGATTGGTTGAGAAGAAATAAGGCTAATTAAAATTATAATAATTAAATTGTACTACAAAATGGGTGACTCCTAAGTACAAATAAACATCATAAGCCCTAGTCTCTGAATGCAGTTAAAGCTTGTAGTTTTTAAACAAGTCATTATGATGGCAAGATGAAACTTTCCAGTAGTTTATTTTTTGTGAGCTTTTCAACTTTGTGGTACATTTAAAAAAAAAAAAAAAGATCTAACAGACAATATGTACAAAAAAAACAAACTTATTTAAAATAGACACATAATAAATAACTAATTCATCATCATTCAACATAAGGCACATGAGACTAATTATTAACTTATACAAAGTAGAAAAATGAACACCTGAAGTCTTTTCCAGCTTCACTGACCTAAACAATCAAATTAGAAAGAGATACCTTTTCTTCTTTCTCCTAAATATGATTTTTTTTTTTATTTCTTCAATAAATTCAACATAGTGAAATTTCTTAACATATGTACACAGCGAAAAAGATCCATTGGTTAAATAAACCTTGCTTGTGTTGTGTTGGCAGGAACTTAATGGACAAGTATCACTGTTCCCCACAACATTTAACTAAAACAACAGTAGGAGAGGGAAGAGGTAAGTAGTGAAAACATGTCTGATCATGCCTGTGACTGTTGAGCTATTGGGATAGGCTCATGATGTGCCATTATCATTGTAGCAATTGGAAAAGACAGCTTAAGAATTGACAACTTCAGCATTTAAAACAACCAAAATGCATGATACACAATTATATTTCACACAAAATATGTAAGCATTTGAATGGTTTGTTTCGTAGTGATGAATTGTTGACAATTTTATTTTACAAGAATGCTGATACAAATCATAAACTCCAGTCAAAAGATAAATACAGTATCTTATTTTGCACAAGTATTCTTGCTAAATACAATATCAGGTCAAGTTTAGCAAAAAAAGTTCTAAAATATTACTAACTTACCACCTATGGTATGTTTCAATAGTTCAATGATCCTGAACTATTATTAGTCTATTTAAAGTGTGTTTAATTGTTCCCACTGTTAGACTGAAATTGATTTCTCATGCTGATCAACACAAGTTCCGAGCAAACTGCAATCTTTCAAGCGCAACAGTTTTGCTTCCAATCATTCCTAGCCTCATGAATCCAACTCTCTCTCAGGGTCATGGGGCTTCAAAGATGGGGCCATGTAGTCTTCCAGCTCTTCAAAGTGTCTTTTGGTAGAAAGTAAAGTCACATAGAGACAGTCCATGACACTTCCTGTTTGATCTGGGATGAGTTCTAGCTCCACGTTGTACACATTGGCCTAAACAATACAAACAAAATATTACAAGCTAGTTTACAACAAATTAACCATTACAAATAATATTAGAATCTAGCTAACATTATACAAAACAATAACAAAAGTAGAGAGTAGCTAATAACAAACAAAGCAATACAAACCAAACAGAAGCTAGCTAACAACAAACAAAACAATACAAACCAAATAAAAACTAGCTAACTAAACAAAACAATAAAAACCAAATAGAATTTAGCTAACAACAAAAATAAATACATACCAAATAGAAGCTAGCTAACAAAAACCTAAACAAACCTAACAAAATGTAGCTAAAACAAAACAATTAAAAGTAAGCTACATTCTACTAGTTTGTACTGTGTTTGTTACTAGCCAGCTTATCTTTTATGTTTGCTATTTTAAATAGGCTAACTAACAACAATGCAAGGGTTTTAAGGTCACAAAATCTCACTGAAGATGTAATAACACATGCCTATGTGCCAAATATCCAGAATGTCAAATATTAATTTCACAAATTAATACAGAAAAGCTCAAGACATATGAAGTTACTTACCAACTGTAACGTGGCTAAAGAATATCTACAAATTTCATACTCTGCTTTGCCCTGAACTAACTCTTTAAATGGTCTCTTCTCACCTCTCACCAACTGTTCTATAATATAGGTGCCATATTTATGAATGTCAAATGGTTCATGGGCTTCCTGTCAATCCAAAAAAAAAAACAATTATCTATACTAGCCAAGTAGGTTAGAGTTCTTTTTCATGTTCATCATATAAAAAAACAACTTTTCAACAAAATAAACAATGCCCATGCACTTGTAAAGTCCACTGTTAATAGTGATGGGCAAAAGTTAACTAAAAAGTTGTTAACTATTAATTTAACTAAAAAAATTAGTTAGGGCCAAAGTTTAATTTAAAAGAAAAAAGTTTAGTTAAAATCCTAGTTTAATTAATTTTTTTTAAGTTACAAACTAAAAGTTTAATTACAAATTTTACAAAATTTTTTAACATTTACCAATAAATATTTAGATCTGTGCAATTTGGAGACTACATTTAATTAATAATAATGAGGAGAATAAACTAGAGTATGCAGTGTACAGAAAGCCTGGCTAGCCTTTTGACCTTTACCCTATATTCTATAATGGCCGCTGTTCCTGAGAAAAATAAACGTGTTCATTATATTTCTAGCAAGTTTCGTTGCTTGATAAATCCTGATTAATGCCTTGCTACTAGTCTATAGATCTACATTTTTCTGCTTTTTATTAAACATATGTGTGTTCCTGTATAGCTGAAGGTAAAGAATTTTTCTTTAATATCTTTTAGATCTATTATTAATATTAAGAAATCTCTACTCTTTTTACTAGATCTAAATAATTTAATAAAGTCAAGTCACTGACTCACTCTAACTCTAGTCTACCCTGTCTCTAATCTAGATACTATATCTATTTTCTATAATTTATATAATTATATAGTTATAGATCAAGATCTAAATAATATAATTAAGTATAATATACTTATAGATCTAGTTATAAATCTATATATAAAGATAATAATTTAGATATAGTAGTTACTAGATCTACTATAGTATAATCTATAACTATTACTGAGACTGAGTACTTAAGTACTATCTCTCCTAGCATTTAATTAATCATTAACTTAATGAATTTTAATGTCTAAGTCTAAATTTTTTTCTATGTTATGTATGTTTGCTATTGGGACTTCTTTTAAGATAAATTTTATGTTTGCCATTGACAGGTTTCTGTATAGACCTAATTGGAAATTGAGATCAGCCTACGCTTTGCCATTGCCAATTTTATTATTTATAAATAAATCTAATTGATAGTATTGCCACCCATAGCCAAGTAAGAAAATTTTATGCATATTTAATGTATTAATATTCATATATTATAAATTGTAAAAAATTTCTAAGATCTACATCTATTATAAAAGAACAATTTTATCAATGCATAAAAAAAAGCAGTTCCCCTTTCAGACCTTGTAGTCTACAGGGCAGATGATGTAAAGGTCATCTGATTCTGTGGCTTACGGTTAATGAGGGTGTCGTGGCTAACCGCCTTTACTTTTCCCAAACTAATGTCAGGTACCCATTAGAGCTGGGTAGACTCAGAGGCGCCCAAGGATCCCGAAATAAAAATCTTCACCTGGGTCCCCCTGTACAGAAGCCAAGCGCTTTACCGCTCAGCAACCGCGCCCGCCTTATCAATGCATGGGTCTGCAATACAATGATTTAAAATCATAACATAAAGTATTTTTACTTATTTATTAATTAATTAAATTTAATTTATTTAAGCATTCTAGTAATGATGTTTTATAAATTTATATTTTTTTAGGGAACAATGAACAGTTTGCTGGTTAGTACTTGTGATGTGAAATTAAAAGAAAACAAAAGTGATTGCAAAAATTTTACTGCCATATCCAAATTTTGTGTTAACGAAACAGTTAGTGGAAATGTATTGTCCTCAATAAACTTTCCTAACCACATAAAGATTAGTATAATTAAGAAACTACCTATATTGTTTTTAAGACATTTATTTTATACAAATTAATTTATGTTTATTTTTTATTATTTTATTTTCTAGTCTTTTTCTGTGCCAGAAGCAATAAATCATCAATCAATTATATATTTTTTTCTAGGAACATCACCTGCAACAGTTTAAGCTGTATGAGACTAGCAAAGCCACATCTGCACATCCTAGAGTGAAAATTTATAACACTGTACATAATACTTGCCATGATAAGTGTTTAAATTATATTTATTGGTTTAGGTGTATTGCAGGTGGAAGGTTACTTAGCAGCCAAGTCAGATTCAGTCAGCAGCCTATTAGCTTTTCCAACAGTTACTGAGGCTTTCATAAAAAGCAACTCAACACTGCCCATTTTTGCTGCTGTAGAGAGAATGTTTAGTGTGGCCTCCCAAGTACTCACTAACTGTAGATGCAGAATGGCTGATGAAATGCTTGACCAATTGCTTTTTTTACGCTGTTTATTCAAATCCCATAAAGACATTGCATACAATGACATTTAAATCTTTTTCATGTGCATAGAGTTATATGTTTCATTGTCTTCATGAATTTTCGCACAAATAAATGTTTATTATATTTTGTTTAAGACATTGGTTGTGCCTGATATTTTTCATGTTTGACTGCTTTGTCCTTAAAAAAAGGTCAAAATAGTTTGTAATAGTTTAACTAAAGTTTTTTAGTTTAGTTTAACTATTTTTTTAAATTTGTGATCAACTAAAAGTTTAATTACTTTTTTTAGTTAAAAATTAGTTTTAGTTTAACTAAAAAATTTTAGTTTAGTTCCCATCACTAACTGTTAATAAGCAGCAAAATAAGCCTTAGCCAGCATTCAGTCTAATTTAAATCTGCAGCTATCTTAGTCTATTGTGCTACTTAGATGACATTCTGCTTCTAAATCCAATTTTCCTTTTAAAAAGATGCTCTGACCAGGTGGAACAGCTCAGTAAAGTGAAAAGAACAAGCTAAAGGAATTTATTTCAATAAAAAAAACATTTCTTCATTTTAAGTAGGGATTAATCTTGAATGAATTAAAGTGTTTAACAATTTTTGAGCAGGAGAAAAGGATTTTGGGGGTGTCAGTGCAGCATGGACAAGAAAACTAAATTAAGGCAAAGAAACTTGTGATGGAAAAACACAAAGTATCCCTTTAAGACCTTGTGATCTATAGGGCGATCTAAAGAACATGTTTCTGTGACAGATTTGTTTTATGAACCTATATTTGAATGAAAACACAAAGAGAGAAAAAGTATTTGACCTCTTCCCTCAGTTTGGGTTGTATCTTCTCCTCCCACTCAGCCACCCGCCTTGAAAGTTCTGTGATGTTTGCATACTCTGCAGCACTGGCTAAAAACTTTTCCTGAAAAAACAAAATTAAAACCTTGAGGAATAATCTACAGCTAAGAGGAAAAAACAAATAGTCAAAAAAATATAATTCTTTGATACAAATATTAAATAAGCATGTTCAGAAAGAATATAAAATGAACACACATTTGTAAACATCAGAAAATATTAAATCAAGACTCAAACCCACAAACATCAGAAAAAAAAATATTTTTTTTTATTCCAGATGTTTCTTCTAAACTTTAAACCTCATGTAGATTGAAATCATAATTTCAATTCAGACCAATCAACCATTTAACTCTTTGACTCCTAATCGACGATACCATCGTTGATTTTAACCTCAAAAAAAATAAATTAATGTTTAATCCTATAAACTTGACTTTGTATTATATAAAAAGAGATGCATTTCCCTTTAAATTTATACCAAATACAACATTTTCTGATAACAAACAACAAAGATATTGAAGCTTAATCGTAACAGGGTACTGAAAGAGTAATGAGCAAAACGAAGAATTCCTTCGAAACGTGGAAAAAAAATTACGGAGAGAAAGAGTTAATATAAGATGATGGGTAATTGGGTAAAATATGACTGATCAATCAAAGAGGTTCTATTCTTATAGAACAGTTCTCAAGTTTTCAAAGATCTAAAAGGTTTCAGAGTAAGCTCATCACTAATGGAGTCTAACCAGCTCTAATGGTTACTTGACATTAGTTGGGGAAAAGTAAAGGCGGTTGGTCGTTGTGCTGGCCACATGACACCCTTGTTAACCGTAGTCCACAGAATCAGATGACCTTAACATCATCTGCCCTATAGACCACAAGGTCTGAAAGGGGAACTTTCCTTTTTTACTTCACTATAGTTCTCAAAATCAGCACACCCTGACATTCCAGTTAGTCTACAGGAAATGAGAGCTCAGCCTAGCAAAGAAACTAAGATATATAGTAGTCCCAAAATAACTAAGGTATTGTCCAGTCATTCTTCCATGTAAAGAAAGGCCTCAAGTCAGATGGACCCATGTCATTAAAGTCTAAATCTGCCATCAACTCTGCATAAGCTCATCACATTACACTGCCACTTACCACATGTTTTTGGACCAGATCCTCATAGCTTAAGGAAATGTCCTCAGAAAAATTGCCACTGCTACCTAATAAACAAAATTAAATAGAAAAATGTCAACATTAACAAATTATGAAAAGAAAACAGTCTTCATTTCACTCAAGTACAGCAATAAAGGTCAACTAGTTTGTCCATACACAGTCACACAGATTACACTACTAGTCATTCTAAACAAACACACTATTACAGAAGCTCACATTTGAAGCTCAATTAAAAAAGAAACAATATTTCACCAAGCGATGCAAAATTGTTATAAATTAAAATTTCACAGAGTGATGTGTTGTAAAGTTGTTAAATATTACAATGTCACCAAGTGATGTAAAAATAAATCTTCTAGCAACAATTATTTTACAAACAAAAAAAAACATGTATTTGTTGAAATAACGCTCATTTAATTAAATAAGAGACTTATCGCAATGAAAATTTGCTGAAGCATTTTTTTAAATTGAAAAGTCTTGTTATGGACGGCTCCAAGAAAGAAGACTAAATACAGACTTTGTAACCTTGCCCTACCTCTGTTTAATCCAGATGTTGGTCTAAGGTCATGACCTTCAGAAAAGAGGTCAGCGCAGAGTTGTATTTGCGGAATTTCTTCATCATCATCAGCATCTTGAGAACAAATGGGAATCAGAAGTTAATTACTGCGCTAATTTAACTAAGTTCTAAAAGTTCTAGAGGCATTCGCAGATTAGTAAATATTAAACCTTACCGAAAGCTTCAATTGCTGGTTCCTCCGCTTCATTTAAGAAACTCTCAATTGCTTCCATCTCTTCCTGTTCCTCTTTCTTCATCTGTTGATCAAAATAAAAATAATAGAGCATCATTATTTCAAAGAAAGGGTCTTATTAGTTTAATGCACATGAATAACATTGCAAAAACAGTCTAAAAATAATAATAATAATCCCTTTGATATATTTGTTCTCACTTTCTTGATTTCTTCTCTCCTGGCAGCTTCCCGTAACTTGTGTTCCTCCCAGAATGCATCTTCAAGTTCAGGGAACGGAGGCACTTTCAGTGGATTCTTGGGAAACTTCGAACGATGGGAAAACACTGTTGGTAAAGGATTGTATCAAATCTCTTGCATCATGGCTCAAAACTGGATATCTTATCTAGAATATCTTATCTATCTAGACTAATTCAAATCACTCTAGACCTAGATCTAGACTTACAAGACAATACGATAAAACAATATTTTTTTTTAAAATAGAACTATAACTATCTCAAAATCTGATTTTTTTTATGTTAAAAAAATATTTAAAAAAAAAAAAATTTTTTAAATGTAAGGGAAAATTTTGTTGTTTTTTTTTCGTTATAAAATAAGATCAGAAGAAATTTTCGGAGTTCCCATAAATTTCAGAAAATTCCCACCACTGTGAAAATAATTTGAGACTTGGTGAGAAAATCAAGGGAAAGCTACTCACATTTTTCCACCACTTCATACAAGGGAGGCAACTCAGGCTCAACTGCAGATTCTTTTAAACGAGGTGGGACCTTGAAAGGTTTCTCTGGACAATCAGAAAAACAAAAACAATGTTTACAAGAACAGAAACAATGTTTACAAGAACAAAAACA
>JADKLZ010001483.1:1819360-1833052 GCA_021533235.1 Biomphalaria straminea
TTGTTTACGCACTTGTTTACGCTGGACAGTGCACTAACCTGACCTGGTGTCTAGAACTATCGAAAGGTCGAGCTAAGTTCGCTCGCTACAAATATACAGTGCACTTGTGACACTTGTCAAACTTCAAGACCCTACTAATTTCTAAGTATAGTCTAGTGTAGTGCACAGACTCACACAACAATCTACAGGACTGGTGCACTGGTCATATCACAATGATCACATTGATCTAAAAAATCTAATGATTGACCACTTAGTACTACATCTAAATATTATTCAATCAAAGTTATTAAGTTATTAACTTATTAAAATGTGTCTGGCACATCATGTTATTTATTGTAAGTGTAAGTGTTACCCAGCGGCAGACGACCCAGTATTATAGTTACTAAAAATACTATAGTAGTTTAGTAATCCACATAAGTATAACTTAATTAGTATATATTAGTATATATATAAAAATATAATTATAAATAATAAGCCATAAGTCCAATATATACCTAAGCCCTAAGTCTAAGCCTTCTAGTTAAATAATTAGGCCCTAAGTCTAAGCCTAAGACCCCTAAGTCAGTTGTGACTTGTTTGCTAATTAACAGGACAGAGAGGTGGGATTGGGATAATAATGAAAGTGACTGAAAGTAGTGAAAGTGTGAAAGCCTATAGTAATAGTTTACTATAAAGATGCTTGCGCTCCATCATGGACATACGTTGGCAGGACCGCACTACAAACAGCGATGTCCTTGCGAACGCCGGTATGGACAGTGTAGAGGGACTTCTTATGGTCCGACAGCTACGCTGGGCAGGGCACGTATCCTGTATGGGAGACGAACATATGCCAAAGGCAGTCTTTTTTGGTGAGCTAAAAGGTGGTCGACGTAACAGAGGCGCCCCACGGAAACGCTTCAAAGACCAGCTTAGGCGTCAACTTTCCTTGGCTGACATAGAAGAGAGCACCTGGCTGCATGCGGCGTCAGAACGAGACAGCTAGAGGTCACTCACAGAGGCCGCGGGATACACATTTGAGACCAAAAGAAAATCTGCCGCCGAGGACAAACGCAGACGACGAAAAGAAAATCTTAACCGACCACCTGCGGACAATGGTTTTGCTTGTCCTGGATGTGGCAAAATATGTAGGTCACAGCTGGGACTGCACAGCCACGGGAAACACTGTATTCCTCACTAATCTTCGGATTCGAAGACAAGCCTATTATTATTATTATTATTATAGATCTAGGTCGTGAATAAAGACTCTAGAGACTCACTCAGTCTCAGACTTCAGAGACAGAGTCAGACTAGACTTAGATCTATTAAGAACTGTCTAAGTAAAGTCAAGTGTAAACTGTAATTTTAATTTTAAGTGTAAAGTTAGCATATTTTAGTCTTAGTACACACTACACCGTGACAGACAGATGACTGATGAGAGTGAGAGTCACAGACTCAGACTCTTGACTTGAGTAGACTTGTCACTTGACTCTTTGAGTGTGACTGTGAGTCAGTAAGTAGACTCTAGTATAGACTAGACTGGTCACTATAGACTATACTAGAGTCTACTTACTCAGTTACTGACTTATTTATAGTTATAGTCTTAGTCGTCTTAACTTAGTTTGTCAGTCAGTCTCACACTCGCACTACTTACTACTAACACTCACTCACAGTCACACTCAAGAGTCAAGTGACAAGTCTACTCAAGTCACTCTGAGTCTGTGACTCTCACTCTCATCAGTCATCTGTCTGTCACTGTGTAGTGTGTACTGTATTATAGTTAATACTAGTAAGTTTAAAGTTGAGTACTGTTGAGTGTTGTCGTAAGTCACTGACTGTGAGTCACTGTGGGCGTCATCAGTGTGTCGCATCGTAATCATGAGATGAGAGATTATGAGACTATTGACTCTGGGACAGTGGCAAGTGTTTGTTAATGTCTAATAACCTACTAGATTCTAGGTCTATCTAGATTCTAGGCATAGATAGAGTAGAGGATTGTTTTTATTTACATCGACGCCATATTTTAATCAACCCGCTTTTCTTGGTAAAACTAAATTTTGATTGGTCAATCGGTATATCTGAATAGTGTACCGTACAAATAACATAACTGCTGAGTAGAATCCCCTAATTAGTCGTGGCTTGAACTTGTTATAACTCTGATGGTATTCAATCAGACCAGTGAGATGGAAATCTTATTCACTTTGCTGGCTATCCTAAAGAATTTGGCTCAAATCTACCTGAAAGTTTCAAATGGTGTGATCAGGGGCGAATTGGATGTCAAAATCAGCCCGAGCATTACGCCATTACCATACGATTCGGCCCACAACTTGATAGGCCTATGCATACAACTGAACGCATGTATGTAAACGTGGGTTTTAATAAAGTCAAAATTGTTATGAGGTCATTTATACTTTATTTTATACTTTAAGTGTTTATGTCTGTGAAAGTGAGTATGCACATGGCAGCACATGTGTAAAAGAGAGTGGGGGGTGCGTGATCTATTTATTCTATTGCATCGTATTTGGTGCAACTTATGGAAAAACTATTAGAGGATTATTCCATTTAAAGTAAAGGGAAGTCAGCACACGAACTTGCGTTTCCAGATTTATTTATACCTTGTGGTATGGCATTACGCAGTACCCGTAATTGTGGAATCTAGTGAAAGAAGCTTTTTGCGCCTCTAACTATAATGAAGAATTACTTGAGGTCAACAATTCTCAAAAATAGATTGAAACATTTGGTAATTCTTGCTATTGAGCGTGGTCTATGTAGGAAACAGAATTCTTATGATATACTGCATGACATCGCTACACCCAAGGCTTGTGTAGTAATTCTGTGCGTAGTAAAGAATGAATAAAATGCAAAGACGAATATATTTTCTAATACCAACTCTTAATTTTCTCTTATTATTATCCGTATTCTTACGCAAACTGGGCCCCGTGAAATCCGTTTCGCACTGGACCCCACAATGGTTAAAGGGAAACTCCGATGGTTTTGACAATTTTTGATATAATATGTGTTTTGATTCACAGATAATGAATATATTATTCTTTTTTTTTAATTTGAAATAATAACTTAGTAATTAGTGTTTTTCTGACGTTATTTTTCTGCACATCCAAAACAGTCAGACTTTCACCGGGTTTCTATGTGACGTCACACTAACCTATTAATTTAATATATTGACTCATTTTATAGCGTGAGACCATAGATACAAATTCTCATTAAAAAAATAAATCGCCGTCTATACGGTTAGATCTAGGATCTTGTAAGCAAAGAACAAAATGCGTATTAAAAGGAGATTTACATGCTTGACTAAACACGGCAGTGTATATTTTCTCGCCTGACACTTAACACATAACAAACATTATCGCTTGGTTGTCTTGTCATGACCGACTACACGTAGTCTAGACTAGCCTTACACTGACCAGTTTGTTCGAATCAGTCAGACACACGATATATTTACTTCTTGGGACAGGGAGAGGTTTAGATGAAAATGTTTTTTTTTCTCGAGTTGGTTATCCTAATGCTTTTACATCTCTATATATATATATAAAACTATATTGCATAGCTCTGGACTATAGGCCTACCGTAACTAAGCCTAAGAGCCTGACAGCTACTGTAAGAAAGAAGCGATACGATTGGTTAAATCTAGTTTGCCTTTCAGTATTGTTGATGGAAGTGACGTATGTCTAAGATAAAAAACAGAATTGAAAAGAACCCCGTTTTTTAGGAGGCGTGGCAAATTTACTGTCCAATTTATTAAATATAAAATTTTCTAAGCATTTAAATAAAAAATGATATAATGTTTACTATTACAACTTTTTACGCAGAATTTAAATATGTCAATAACAAAAATTTGAAAAACTATGAGAGTTTCCCTTTAAGTCCGGCCTTGCTATCTAGTGACGGGTGAATACTACTTGTTCTCCCCCCCCCTTTCTTTTTTTTTTCGCCTGTAAAATTACGTGGGGTAACTCTAGTCGTCCGACTTGAAGAAATAAAATAGTGAGCTTTTCATTACTTGATGTCCAAACTCTTGGAATTATGAAGAGAATTATATATAGATTTGAAAATTATTATTCTAGAAAATACAGAAGCTTTGTTCTACAAGAAACGGTGGATACAAGACAGAACATGGAAATTGATCGATGAGAGGAAAGAGGCCAAACTTAGACGAGATCAGAAAAATGAAACACAGGATCGCAGCCTAGCAGAAGAAGCTTATAGGGAAGCAGACCTGAAAGTAAAGAGAAACTGTCGGCGAGATAAACGTGACTGGATTGAACAGAAGGGTCAAGAGGCGCAAGCAGCCGCAAGCAGAAACGACACAAAAACGCTCCATCGTATTGTCCGAGATCTCACTGGAGCAAAGAGTGGACACGGAGCACCGATAAAAGACAAGCAAGGCAAAACTTTGCTAACGAAAGAAGAGCAGGATGCAAGATGGATCGAGCACTTTAAAGAGACCCTTAACCAACCTTCGCCAGACCTGACTTACACATTCAGGGACCCCTCTCCGGACAATGATCTCAAGGTCAAGACAGACCCAATAACTGCAGAGGAAGTTACCATGGCCATTGCAGTGTTAAAGAACAACAAAGCACCAGGGCTAGACATGGTGTCAGCAGAAATGCTAAAACATGGAGGTCAGTGCATTGTTAACAGAATGACTGATCTCTTAAATCTCTGCTGGCGAACTTCAAAAGTCCCTGAGGACTGGCAAAAAGGAGTCATTGTAAGGCTTCCAAAAAAGGGCAACTTGGCAGATTGCAACAACTGGAGGGGAAGTACTCTCCTCTCTGTCCCGGGCAAAGTTTTCAGCATTGTTTTGTTAAGACGGCTTCAACAGTCTGTAGATGAGAGGCTCAGAGAAGAACAAGCAGGATTCCGAAGTGGCAGATCTTGTGCAGAGCAGATTTTCGTTCTACGAAATATCATAGAACAAAGTCTTGAGTACCAACAACGGCTAGCGATCAGTTTCGTAGACTTTAAGAAAGCATTTGATAGTGTCCACCGAGAATCACTATGGAAAATAGCTAGAGAATACGGCATCCCAGAAAAATTTGTCCAGATCCTACGACACCTATACAGTCAGTCTAGTTGCTGCATTAAAGCAGAAGGAGGAACCACAGAGTTTTTTAGCATCGAGACAGGTGTGAGACAGGGGTGCATCTTATCTCCCTTCCTTTTCCTCCTAGCCATCGACTACATAATGAGGAAAGCAATGAACCAGACTGCCTTTGGTATTCCGTGGTGTGAACAAAACCGAATGACGGACTTGGACTTCGTTGACGTTGCACTACTCGGGGCGACAAATAAAAGTATACAAGAAATGACTGAGAGCCTAGATAGAGAGGCACCCAAAATTGGCCTCCGCATAAACTTGGATAAGACAAAAATTTTGCGAGTGGGATATAAGGCAAAGGGTGCCCCTGTCAGACTTGGCGAGTCAACGCTTGAAGAGTTGGACAAGTTCACTTACCTTGGCAGCATCATAACAAATGATGGGGATGCATACCATGATGTAGTGTGCCGAATAGGAAAGGCAGGGAGCATTTTCCAAAGGCTGCAGCCTATTTGGACAAGCCAAGCCATTGGACTCGAGACAAAAATACACCTTCTCAACACAATTGTCTGCAACATACGCATGTGAGACATAGAAGTCATCTGTCAAAATTGAGAAGAGACTAAATGTGGCTCAACAACATGTGGCTGAGACGGATTCTGAGAGTCAGTTACACAGATCGGGTCTCAAACAAGGAAATCCTATGCCGAACTGGGAGTCGAACACTCAGTGAGGTTGTGACAGAACGTCGCATGAGGTTTGCGGGACATGTTCTACGACAAAATGAACTACGCATACCAAGAATTGCGATGACATGGAGGCCAATACGAGGAAAACGCAAACAGGGACGTCCTCGTATAACTTGGCGTCATACCTTCATGGAGGACCTCAAAACAGTGGACACCAGATGGGAGGAGGCTTCAGACATTGCCAATGACAGATCATTATGGAGACAGCTTGCCGCCCAATGCGCCGAACGGCGCGGGAGGACCTAAGTAAGTAAGTATAATTCAATGCTATTTATTTGCTTGCCCTGGCTATGGCAAAATATGTAGGTCGCAGCTGCATTCCTCACTAATCTTTGGACTTGAACAAGCCTTATTATTATTATTATTTAAGGAAAAAATGGGAAAAAAAACATTGCTAGGTACATGTTGGTTGTTTAGGAATTTCATTTCTTTGGTATAGAAAGAAAAAAAATTACAACTAGGGTGCACTTGGGAAACCTTACACCGTAAGTCGATACAAACAATTTTTTTTTTACCCGCGATTAACTTACGAAATAAAGATGGCACCTAGTCCAAAATTAACGGGAATTCACAAAAGTTATATTTAGTTCAATGCATCATTAATAGGGCATAACATTGTCCCGACACCGTTTCAACAATGGACGGCTGTGGATCAAGTATGGATGTATAAGAGAAAATGAATTTGCATTCCACAACATAAATCACATATTTAAATAATAGTTGCCCGTTTCAAAATTATAGTAACCTAGACCCTAGATTATATCTGAACTTGATTTAAAAGATGACGGGTAGACATCGTTCATATTCGTAAGTTTTTTTTTACCTGCCTAAAACTGAATGTCCGTAATTATATTTATAAAAAAAAATAGACGTCTAATTCAATTGATAAATTATTTATTTAATTTTAATTAATTTTAATAATAACAAATTAAATTAATTTAATATTAAATTATAATTATAAGATTCATAGATTAGTAGCACTAAGTCTAAGATACAATATAGTTTATATAGATCTAGGTCTACTTCATTATTGTGAAAAGGTAAAGATAATAATAATATAGACAGATCTAGATTCTAGTGATGAGCTTCAACAATAACAAGCTTTACAAGGTCTTGAACCACACTGAGCACACTCCATGGACCTCCAACTCCTAGAATTAGCCTTTTTAATTTTAGAAGCTAGACTAAACACTGCAGTGGTCTGCAGTCAGTGAAGTCAGTGCAGTGTCACACACTTGGGTGACTTAGGACTTAGTAGGTACAAATCGTCAAAGCCAAGATCAACCAAGCCAAAATCTAAATTGACCATTCAATGATTCATTATTATTAATTATATGTCTACACAGGTTGTAGGCATAAGATCATAAAGTTGACTACACTTAACTGGGTCTTAAGTCTTAACATGTAGATCTATTCTAGAATCTAGATCTATATACTTATAATATACGTATAGATCTATATTATTATATTATAATTATAATATAATAATATAGAATAGCATTTTTTTATTGATAATATGACCCTCCCCCCAAAAAAATCTACAATAAGATCCAGAACTAGATATATTTTATGTATGGCTGAGTAGCCTATCAGGGTGGCTGGTGTCCAGAAATACTGACTCAAGCTAAATTGTGTTTGCTAAACACATAAAGGCATTAAAGACTTCTCGGAAACCTCCTCCCAGATAGATCTAAACATTCTAGATCCATGTGTAGGCTTTGTTTGTAAAATTATTGTATATATATAATAATAATATATATTTCTCTGCCTGTCTGTTGTCTATCTGTCTGCCTGTCTGTCTGTCTCTCTCTCTCTCTCTCTCTCTTAATTTGTAATGTATTATTTAAGATTAGCAAGAATGATCTTTAAATATATATATATATTTTTTTAATTAATAATTTTAAAAAAATGAAAAAGATCATAATTGCAAATCTTAAATAATACATTACAAATTGATTAGTTTGAATCAGCTAAAAAAAAAAGCATGTCTGACAATATAAACATTTTAAAATAATTGATCGAAATGGCAGTTAAAGATAGTCTTGATCTAACAATGTACACATTCTCTTAAAACTTCAGTGTAAAGCAATTGTAACTCATAAGTAGGCAGGACTAACTATACTTTAGAGCCAGACTTATACCTTTAGCTTTGTTACATCATACTGATATCATCAGTATCATGTAATGTGGCAGCATCTTTTTTAATACTTTATAGATTTTTCAACTTGATTACATCTAATTTGATTAATGTTTAAGCAGCTTAATGTGAACATTATAAATATATTTATTATTATAACTTTTTTTTCTGTACAAATCTAAATGCTGATTTCAGTGAAATTCTTTGAACCTTAATCAACAATATAACATCACAGTTCTTGTATAATCTTATGTTCTTGTTAGAATTTCCATACAATGTTGAATATAGACTTAATCAATATTTACTTCATCTAGAACCAATTAACAAATAACAGTGAAGTTACCTGTGTTTTTTGCTAAGTTTAAATACTAAGATGAAGTTTTTAACCTTAATATATTTTGGCATGAAATTTTATGTTTCATATATATGTTTCTTTTATGTTTGTTGTTTCACTCTACTTCCCTATCACAGTCCAGTATTGTATTGTTGACATTAGAAGACCTTTGTCCAGTATTGTCTTGTTGAGAATAGAAGACCTTTGTCCAGAATTGTCTTGTTGATATTAGAACTTTGTCCAGAATTGTCTTGAAGAGCTTTGTGGGAGAGTTTATATTAGCAGGCAGATGAAATGTTACATAATCCTTACCTGTTGGTCAAGAGGGCTCACATTTAATTGTCATCCTTTGCAGAAGTCAATATATTTTTATTTCTACTGATATAAAACTTGTCAGCTATCATGTCTAGTTTATCTTGTCTTTATTTTCAAGACCTAGGATCTAGATAAGTGTAAGAAGTGTGGCAGCTTGTTGACTTACTTGACTTAATCCTGTGTACTCCCAGGGGAGCATAGGGCCGCAACCACACCTCTCCATCGAACTCGGTTCTGAGCAGCTTTCTTCATCTGCTCCCATGTCATTCCAGTACCCTCAGCTTCACTGATGACTGACCTCTTCCAGGTTTGCTGGGGTTTGCCCACTTTCCTCTTTCCTTGTGGGTTCCAGTCAAGAGCCTGCCTTGCAATATTGGTAGCTGGTTTTCGCAGGGTGTGTCCTATCCAGCTCCATTTTCATTTTGTAATGTCTTGTGTTATGGGCTTTTGTCTAGTTCTCTCCCACAAATCGCTAGTGGTTATCTTTTCTGGCCACCTAATCCCTAATATCCGGCGTAGGCATCTGTTAACAAAAGTTTGGAGCTTTTCCATATTTGTTTTAGTGACTCTTCAAGTTTCTGAACCGTAAAGGAGGACAGACTTAACGTTTGTATTATAGATTTGTATCTTGTTATGTAGAGATACACTACCTTGGAGCGCCAGATTGTTTGAAGAGGCAGCTTGTTGAACATCCCTAGATTTCTTTTAAATGTAAATATAATAAGCTCAATCAACACTCTACTGCAAATACATTTCTATCCATGGTATCAAATCGCCATTGAACTAATAATCTGCCTATAACACTCCTGTGTGTGAAATAGAAGAGAGGGCTAGTCACACTGGTGTGTTTTTGTTGTCATGCTGGACATTACAAATGACCAGTACTAGTTAGTCTACAAAGAGAAAGAGGGCTGGTTACAAAATGGATATTAACTTCTATAAGGGTCTGAGATTATCTAGAAAGTTTGATACATGTATGCTGCTATATAAATATGAAGTTAGCTATCAGGGTCTGTCATTTGCTAGTCATTAGCCATTGTTCCATGTGGATTATTTATTGTGCTTCTTGACTATTAGATTACATTTCTACTTTTTGTATGCCTATATCTTTACTGTGTTCTATTTCAACTCTTCAAGTTGTATACTTTAAAATATTTATAATTTTGATCTGAGTTTAAAGGCATTAAACTCAAGAAAAAAAATTATTTGCATTGTTTCTTCAATGTATCCTATTAGATTGATGTATATATTTAAAAATCTCTTACCCTGCCTTACCCATAAACATGGCTGGAAAATGTCCATAATCTTCTCAGGTACTAACAGTTTAAAATATTGTCAACAAATTTTCTTTTCAGTTATTTTAAACAAGATGAAATTTAAGTTTAAATATAGATATTTATCTCTGCAATACCATCATTTGCAACATTCTTAACGTTTATGTTGTATGATGTGATTAGTCATTCTTAATGTTTATGCTGTATGATGTGATTGGTCATTCTTTTCTAATCATTTTCCAATCCATTTGTAAATAATATCTTTTTTTTATTTATTTGGGATGCTAAATGTACAGAAAGGAGACAGTCCAGTGATAAAGTGTCTGTAGATAATCCTTCATTCCACTTTTATTTCTCAAATTATAACAAAAAATTCAAGATTTCTAGACTATAAAGTGATGATTTTTTAAATCTAGACTGGATTCTTGTAATCTAGTGTCAAGGTTGAAGAACATTATTATATGTCATGTTTAATAGGTGGCTGAACGATAAAGCGCTTGGCTTCTGAACCGGGGGTCCCGGGCTCGAATCCTGGTGAAGACTGAGATTTTTATTTCGGGATCCTTGGGCGCCTCTGAGTCCAACCAACTCTAATGGGTACCTGACATCGTTGTGCTGGCCACATGACACCCTCGTTAACCATAGGCCACAAAATCTAATGACCTTTACATCATCTGCTCTATAGACCACAAGGTCTGAAAGGGGAACTTTACTTTTTTTTACTTTACTATGTTTAATAGGATTATAATTATGTCCTCAGATTCACCAATATGTCTCTCTTTTTTTTTTTTTAAGTTCTTTATGCAACCTGTTTGTCACACACTAACACTCAACAACAACAACAACAAAAAACATTTTAAGTGTCCTAGACAAAGCTAAATACAATGTAGTCTGGCAAAGATAAAAATTTTATTTGGAGCTTTCACTAGAAAGATATTGAACCAATCACATCTCTTTGTTTAGTCTTGATCTTTGCTTTTGAGAAGATAAACAATTGTAGTCAAACTGAATTTCCATTTGATAGGATCAATACAAATTATATTAAATCTTTTTTTAAAACTTTTGATAGTGGCATTTGGTTGGCTACCCACCTGGAGAAAGAAAACTAAATCCAATCCTTTGCTGCCTTGCATTTATACCCAAACACAGGAAAGGCTTTGGAAGTCAACCCTGAGGGAAAATTCTTTCTCTTAATCCTGTTAACTCCCAGGGGAGCAGCTTTCTTCATCTGCTCCCATGTCATTCCAGTATCCTCAACCTCACTGATGGCTGGCATCTTCTAGGTTTGCTTTGGCCTGCCCATTTTCTTCAATCCTTGCAAATTCCAACATTGGTAGCTGATATTTGATACTTGGGCTTTGGTTTTTTGCCTAGTTCTCTCCCATAAATTGATAGAAAGTTATCTAATTCCCACTATCCAGCATAGGCATGTTTTAACAAAAGTTTGGAGTTTACCCATAACTGCATTCGGAATTAGGCATTCCTTTGGACACATTGTCCAGTTTGATTGTGGAAAAATGCTGTGAGCTGACATCATTCCAACCATAGCTAATACCCAGGTTTCATCTCATTACATTTGCTGTATGAGGTGAACCAAATATTCTACACTGAAGAGAGGCAACAAGTAAAATCAGAAATGCTTGAACTGCATTTAATGGCGGAGTGGCATTAAAGAAGGAAACGTGTTTGAAAAATAGAATTGTTAACCCTTGAACTGAATTCTTGTTTTCCTGAATACATACAGTGAGAAAGTTTTAGGAAAAAACAAAATTTAAAGTTTGGGAAATGTTGATCTAAAATGGTCCTGTATTCTTAAGTTTTTAGAAATCCAAAAGGAAAAAAAAATATGTTTTCATTCATGAACTATTTACACAAAATTATTTCAATTCCTCCTTTTTTTGTTTCAAACACCTTCAAAACAAACTTTGTTGTCTTCCCCTGTTCCCATGAAGAAATACATGACACTATCTGGTACTTTTCTCTGGTTACTTCCCATTTCTCTAGTTACATCATATCTCTCTGGTTACTTCCCATTTCTCTAGTTACATCATGTCTCTCTGGTTACGGAGCCTTCTCTCTTTCCTAGAACCATCAATCTGGAACAACCTACCTGTGTCATTGAGACAAAACTAGTTCATAAAAAATTGAATGGGAAACTTACAAACTCATTGACTTCATTGCAGTGACATTGAGTCATGAAAATAACAAATGTATGGAATGTATGTTTGTAGTTTGTACACTGTATATAGGCTAAAAGGAAACTTATTATTATTTTGATCAAGCTTGGTTTTACTTCCCTATCTCACCCACCCCCACTCGAGCCTAGTTTTATATATTGTAGCATGAATCGAAACATCATTGACACATACACACACAGCTAGTGCACAGTGTTTCACTGGTTTTTTTTTAAAGTGTTTTAATCGGGGGGGGGGGGGGGGAGGGGGAGAAAAAGAATAATGAAAAAAAATTCCTTTAACTTGGTTATATGTCAGACTTTTAAAAAAAGATTTGTGGTTTTAAAATGACGAGAAACATAACCAAGATTTATTATGATATGTAAAAAGAAAATTCCATATTTCTGTATGAAAACCCTACGAGGTTCTGTCTAACTAAAGTGTTCTTATAAGATGGTCTTCTAGAATGGGAATTATGATATCTGATTGCCCACAACCTGTTTGACGGTGGCAGGGGAAGACTGAAATTTGTACCATAATGAAATTTGTACCATAATGTTGATGATGTGAGGCACAGACTTTATTACTGAAAAGAAAATATTCTCTAGAAATCAGATTCTAAATTTCTGTACAATCTTTTGTAAATCTAAAGTTGATGAAGGAACAAAAAAAAAAAAGAAGAAAACCGAGTAATACATTTGTGTCTTGACTTTTATCTGAACACAGGCAGCACATCATGCCAACTTGCTGCAGGGTGCCCAGCAGTCCGTCTAATGAACACTAAGATAACATGCTAGCAGTTCCACAACTTTATCAGCATATTTTCATTCGACGCCAGCATGATCCTAAACGATGGTTTGTAAGAACAGTTCAGTCTTTAAAAAAATTAATGAATAAAACAAAATAGCTGATTTGTTAAAAAAAAAACATTTGGTGAAAACAAAATTTAAAAAAAAAAAATAATAGAATTATCTACAAGATTTACAGTAATGTATGTTTGGGCAAATAAAAACCTTATTGTAGATTTATTTGTTCTAAACATGACGTTTTTCAAGGACTTGAAAGTGGCTCTTTTGTCAATGAATCATTTTTGTTTGGGTTCTGAAATTTTCTTCATTCTTTGTGTGTAAAACTGTGTTAACTTTTTTTTTTTCCCTTTGAGATTTTTTAGATCTTGTATATTTTTATTGTATTTGTTTAAATGTACATTTTACAATATAATTGCTGAACATTCTCATAGTTAAAGTTAAGATCTTAATTCTTCTTAATCATATTGATGCTGACATATTTATATGCTTTCACTATTATGAAATCAATCAAGAAAAACAAAACAGTTTTAAAATTATATAGCGAGTTTTTTTATAAATGTGTTAACAAAGTAAATACAATATATGAAAATAGGAGCACATTTGAACACATTTATGAATAGATCAAAAGCCCTATATATTTAAAAGAGTGATTTTTTTGAAAGATTATTTTCTGTGTATGTAGCTGGAATTCCTCCGCTGTGTATGTATTGATATTTCAGCAGCTGTACTAATTTTACATCCCCACACACCACCACACACTGATTGACACAGAGTGAATGATGTGTATATTGTATTACCTCTAAAAGATAGGACTTTAATATAATTCTATTTCTCATATGTGCTTTAACTCTAAAGGGTT
>JADKLZ010001483.1:1837168-1859267 GCA_021533235.1 Biomphalaria straminea
GTGGAGTACTTCACTAGATCATGTGGAGTACTTCACTAGATCATGTGGAGTACTTTACTAGCTCATGTGGAGTACTTCACTAGATCATGTGTTGTACTTCACTAGATCATGTGGAGTACTTCGCTAGATCATGTGGAGTACTTCACTAGAACATATGGAGTACTTAACTAGATCATGTGCTGTACTTAACTAGATCATGTGCTGTACTTAACTAGATCATGTGCTGTACTTAACTAGATCATTTGCAGTACTTCACTAGATCATGTGGAGTACTTCACTATATTATTAATACTATATGGCCAATATCATGTGTAGTATTTCACTGTATCCTTTGTACAAAGCTTATATCAACTCTGTCTGTCTGTCTGTCTGGTAAAAGTGTGTACACATGATTTCTCTCACACCCAGTTCAGATCAAGCTGAAATTTTGCAAAACTTTCTCTTCCCGACAACATAAGAATCAATTTTAAAAAATCAACCAATTAGTTAATTGACTGTTTGAAATAAATTATTTTGTTTGGTATCTCTAATAAGGGAAAGATATTGTAATTGACAGAAGTGGATGTATAAGCTGAATTAGTCCTCTTTATAGGTCGTTGTCTGAGTCTTAGTGAACCCAAACCACAAAAACAGGTCAAGACTATAGAAACAATAGAAAACTAACTATACAATCTTCCATGTTCATAAGCTCTCCACTAGCAGAGTGGTTACTGTGTTGGCTTGAAAAGGCTTAAGCCATAAATTTGAATTGAGGTCATTCCCCTTTTTTTTTTTTTTTCTAAATGATTTTTAGCGGCCCACGTAAGGGGAAAAGCCGCTATTAGGTTTGTGCAAAATGTCCATCTGTCACACTCAGGGCTCGAAAACTAGAAGAAATACGAAAAATATTATTTCACCATTAAATGGGGCTTGAATAGTTTAGTTGCAACGGCTACTTTTGGTTTTCTAAAAGCAAACCGTTTAATTATAAAATTAATTATGCAAGCCATTTTTTAATAACAATACACCAATTCTAAAACAATTACGTAAATGTAAGGGAGGGAATGTTTCAATAAGAAATGCACATTATATGTAAATATCACGCACATTTTTTAAAATGAACTTTTTGTGCAGCGACTTTTGTGTACTATAAAGCCCGCCATAACAGGATTCTAAACTAATTTCTTAAACTTTTTAAAAAATCAGATTTTTTAAAACAAAATTTCTTTAGTGCCCCCATTAGAATAAAAGAAGATTATTTTTGTGCATTTTGTCTTTTGGTTGGTCTGTCCGTCATGGTTAGATTAAAAAAAAACAACACTAAAGGCTTTTGAAAATATGATTTAACCTTTAATGATACTTCAGAAATATTGCGATAGTTTAAGTATCTATAATAGATTGTTCGGATGTTTTGTGAAAAACAAATAAATTACAACTAATGTTTATTTGCTCTTCTAACTTATATTAAATTTTATTTACAACGTTTGCAAAAAAATACACATGATCTTTAATATGTTGTTCCGGTTTCTTAATGTGAAAAAAATATAAATACTAAATTATAATCTCTAATCTGACTTAAAATTCATTAACTGTAAAGTTGTTTAAAAACATTTTTTTATAAAACAAATTATGTCAAATGATTGTTCGAAACATAATACTACTGACCAATATTACAATTGTGAATAGGCAGATCTGACAGGGATCTGACTCCGACTCTCTTTGTAATCTTGTTTATTGTTAGTCTAGATCTATAATAATTTTAGTGACATGACTGACCCAAACTAATTGATACAAGTACGCTTAATATAAATTTTGTTTTTTTAAAAAAGCATTTTTTTTTTTTTTTCTTGTTTTTACTACACTACATCCTGTGTCCCATTTTGAATTGATCATGTCTTTTCTATTTTACTAAATAACATGTTGTTTTTTTTTTTTTTTATTTTTTTATTTAATATCTTAATGTTCATTGATATTATCTCTTTTTTTTTTTCCCCTCAGGCCTTGGCCATATTCTGTGGTGTAATCACTGTCTGCTACTGTTGTTTCTGTTGCTGCCTCTGCTGTAACTGCTGCTGTGGCAAGTGTCGGCCTCAAGTCCCAGAGGAGGACTATGCAAATCTCCATGTGAGTAGTGAAGAGGAGTTATTGCGTGAAAAGGTTAGAGATGATGGTTTAACTATGTTTTCGGTAGCAGTTTCTTTCTGCACTAAGGTTCTGCCATGCCATGGACGCCACCTAAACCCTTTTCAGACGTTTTAGTGCCTTTGTGTGCTTTCATGTTTTGCCATATGCTGCTTTGTTTGTTATGCTTTTAGGACTCGGTGGAAAATCAAACAATTATAAGCGTCATTCAAAAATGTAATTATAACTTAGTTTAAGAAACATTTTCTCTACTCACGCATCAAATTACAAACTGCCTTTTGAACTGTTTTTTAACATTTTCTCAAACTTTGTTAAACCTGTAAGCAATAATATTTGATAATATAATAATATTTGATTCTAAATCAATATCTTCTAGCACTTTGGAAACACTAAAAAAAATTTTAAGAATTGAAAAGTGTTCTCTCTTTTTAAGTTTAACTAAGTTTTATTTTCATTAAAGAAAATTTCCGTTCAAAAATTGTAACAAATTAAAAAATTTGGAATTACTGGAAATGTGTTAAAAATAAGCAAGCTTGATATTAAAATAATTGATTTAAAAAAAAAAATGGCCCCAGCATAACAGTTTTTAAAAAAAGCGCATTGTAACTTGACTGATAATTTTTTAGTCTGTGATATATACTTCAATGATGGTTCTAAATATATAAAAACAATAAATGTATTTTTAAAAAAAGATAATAGAATACACTGAGCTTTTATTTTCTTTATATTCAAAGATGTCTTTAAATTCTTTGAAGCTTTTGTGTTTCAATGTAAAAACCCGAAATGCAACATATAGCAGCAGTGGTGTACAGTAGCTATAGAGACAAGGGGAATTACATATAGTGAGACATAGACATCTCTGGTGTGACTTCAAATACTATGTTTCACAGTAATTTCTACACTGTCTTAATAACTATTGTACTCTGGTGCTTCTATTCTGTGTCACATAATGTTAGCACTTTAAGGTCGCATTTGAAAATTAAGCTTGTTTATCTTTCACTGGTTTATTTTTAGAATAGTGTAATTGTTAGCAAGGCTATAGATAAAAAAAAATTGTCTTTACATGTTAGTTTAAAACTAAGACAATATTATGAAGTTTTCATATGTGCTGGGAATGGCTTGAATGGTTCGAAAAGGGGGAAAGACGTAAATTGTATAAAGAGATGCCTTAACTGTTTTGGGAGCTAAGTAACTGAAGTAAATGTATTGAAATTAACTTGTATTGTATACTTAGGAAGTCCGTTTATCACCATAGTGATTTCAAGTTGTAAAATAAATGTTAAGTTTTAATTTGAAGAATGTCGGGTGTTACATGTCAGGTTTAGTCATCCATAGTTTCAGTACTAAAGTTTGAAACTTGAGTCAATTCTAATTTTTTTTAGCTTAGGAATGAAGGCATTATTCTTTACTGCCAACTATGCCAAATGATTTTAATTTTGTCTGCTTTTATACTTACATTGGCTATAGGTATACTCATTGCTTTTAATATTTCTCCTTGCGTTTCTTTATGCATATAATTATTTTAAATCTAAGAATTTAATGTTTTTAGTGCTAAATCTTCTTATTCAAGTTAAAATTAACCAATGAACTAAAATTGAGTAAGAAGGAAACACTACAAACAGCAATGCCAGGTACATTTTATCATCAATTAATATTTAATGAAGCTAAAATTACTTTTGTATTCAACAATTAGAATCTTAACTAATGACAAACATTAACCTTGAAAGAGAAAACCACACACACACAGACACACACTTTGTTAAGGTAACTGAATGGTAAATCAACTTTCAGTTTCTAGTCATTTGTCAACAACCTTTCTTGGTATTATTAGTACTAAACAAACAGGAAGCTGATTCATTCACACACCAACATTTCAGCTAAGTTGATAAGCACAGCACAACGTACATCCATAATGTACACTGACTTGATAATTATGGTATTCACAATTTGTACTTCCTGAAGATATGTGTATCAAGTCCAACTTAAGCTTTCTCTCAATGTAACAGAATCAGACTTTAAAATGTATTGTGTCTAGTATTATATTTGTGATTCCACTTATTCAAATCCCTATCCTCCAGTTTGAAATTCAACTAACTAGTCTCATAAAATAGATTGTTCTCATCAGTTACAAAACCATTAAAATGTAACCAGTTACATTATAAAGCTTTATTTCTAATACAACACTTTATTTATTTCATATTGCATAGCAATTTTTTTTTAACTCAGTACTATATTTACTAGTTGCCATAGTAACAAAGTGCTAACTTAAATCTATTTCTAGTAAATAGTTGCTTGCGATTAAATAGTGACAAAGTGTAACATAAAACTATTTCTAGTAAATAGTTGCCCAGTAACAAAAAGCCAACATAAAACTATTTCTTTGCTATTCCACAGGAGGAGATGAGCAGCTCTCCCGATGAGCCAGTCACTAGCCAGCCGATTGCCTTGGGAACAGGCAAGGAAGAGGACGAAGCAGATGAACAGACCAATTTGAGCAATGCCAGCCAGCCAACCTACGGCACAGAGGACGTCATCACAGTCTCTGCAGCAGGTGACACCAATATAAATATAGCAAGCAACAAAGATCATTAGGCTGTGGAGGGTTTTAGTAGAGGTCTGTGATTGTAGCATACAAATTCATTCCTCATGATGTATTCATAATCTTAACAGAAGTTGTTCTTGGTAGTCTAAATGTAGAACTTTTGTGTGCGTTTTGTGTCAGTATGAACACTGAAATAGGAACAAATGTTTCCACAGTAAGCTATCATTGTCAGTAATGGATATTGTACAATTTATCATCAAATGTAAAGAATGAATTTAGTAAGCACACTCTAAATTTGAAAAGTTATTCCTCATGGAACTTATTTCTAACAGTTTACAGTTGAAAAAGACAAAGAAATCTCTGCCATTCAATATCATCAACTTATTTGAACAAAAAATTAATTAACTAGCTTCAGACCTATGCTGAGCTTCATTTTTTGAGATGTTGTCATGTGTGATGCCATAATTTTATTCATGTAGTCCACTAATGCCTACCTGCCATTCTGTGAGGGACCACTTTGAATATTCTAATATTGTTAATGTGACCATTTTGATCTTTCTATAAGAAAAAAAACAAGTTTGTTTCACCTGTATAGAATGTAGACAGAGTGTTTGTTGTCCCTTGAACTCATTTAACTACAAAGTTATTGTGTGCACTTAACTGGAACACAAGAGTCAAGACACAGGGCAAAATTAACTGTAAATGGTTTCAGATAGAGCTGGGGAATCTATATGGAAGCGCAATATGGCTTAGTGGGCCCACCTTGCTCTAGAATTAAAATGGAAACCAAATGGTAAAACTTTGGTTTTAAAAATACTTTAGACTAAATTATCCTAGCAGTAATAAAATTTAAAATTCTGATTCTGCTGCTTTCTGAAGATTTTAATGTCAAAAGTGGCTTGGGGGGGGGGGCTTTTAAAATGAAACAATCCTGATGATTAGATGATAAAATAAGAAAAGCTAGTTTTGATAGAAATTTGAGTGGAACTTAAGAACAGATTCCATCACTGAACTGATTTCAGCAAAATGAGTTTTTAATGTTGACTGCTACACCTTGGCATTATTATTATTATTATAGCTTTTATATAGCGCTACTTTCATGCTTATAGTGTGCTCAGAGCGCTTTGGACCAATCTCATTTGTGGACCCGTGGTGGGGAGGGGGTATCTAGGAGTTGGTTTTCCGTACTGTCTTTAGGCGCTCAGTAAACACAACTCTGCCCAATAGCCGAAGTATAAGAAGTAGGATATCTTCCAGACAATGTCTCTTGTGTATCTGTGTGTTGGCACTGTTCCAGTGTATAATAATAATAATAGATTAGTTTTTGAATCATCATTCATGCAAGCTTAAATCTGCTTATAATAACCATATTACTTATAAAATGAAATTTTTATTCTTTATTTCAATTACAACTTAATTTTTGAATCTTTTTTTTTGTTACTTCAGTCTTTCTCTTTCCATTTTGTCCCCACTCTTGCCTCAGCATTCTCTCTTCATTTAGCTCCCTTTAGAATTATAGTCTTTCACTGTCCATTTAGCTCCCTTTAGTATTATAGTCTTTCACTGTCCATTTAGCTCCCTTTTACCTTCAGACTTTTCAAACATGTAGTTGTCTGTCTTTTGTATTACTTAACTCACTTAATAGCATTGCACTGTAGTAGGAATGAGCAGAGATGTTATTTGTGTCTCTCATAAAACATTTATATGCAATGATGTGTTCACCTGTTTCTTTATGAAAATGTAGGTCCTTTTCTCTCACGTTTCCATGTCCATTTTTTTTAGTATTTTTGAATGTAGTAATTAATAAGCTAATAGATGTGTGAACTAATAAAGTAAATTTTTATGGGATCTATTACACATAGTTAAGAACTGCTGGAGAGAAAACTTTCAAATAGTAATTATTGACTATCCAGAAATACCAACATCTTGAACATCTTTAGGTTTAAAGTGTCGATTTCTAGGAATACCAATTATTTAGTGAAGGTCTAAAATCAGTTTGTGTCTTTTAAAAAAAATTTATTAAAACTCATATTTTAAAAACTTTGATTTCTGTTTAAGCTATGGCCTATTTTTAATTAGTCTTAATACTTCAGAATAATTATTATAATTGATAGGGTTGTTGTTTTTTTTTAGAAATTTTCTCAAAATTCCCCTATTTTTTACTTAGAGACTGATTTCAGCAACCAGTGTTACAAGTATTTAAAAAGTTAAAATGTTAAACTATTACTTCTCTATATTTGAGATTTATTTTGAACTACCTTAGAAACATTTACAGCCCATGTATTTAACTTGTGATAGCTTCCTTGTCATGTGATATGCGCTCTGGACTGTCAACACGATGGTACTGATTCTGAATCATGCCCGATGCCATCCGCTGCCATCCCCTGCCATCCTGCAAGAAGTTTGGGCTTGGACGCAGCAATCTTAATTTCTGTAGGAACATCCGAAAGTTAAAAAAAATAACAAATGAACAGGCGTCATTGAATAGATTAATGTAGTGAGGAGTTCATCTTTATTTACTATGAGAAAGATAGCTTTTGCATTAAATTGCCACATTTAGATATTGGGCAGGTTGCTTGTACAGTATTTTTTTTTTCTCCACTTAGAGGACTTTTCAAACTATTTCAGTTAGCATACCCTCGGTGCGAAAGACTGTAGAGTGTTGTGTATATGCTAATTCCAAACTAAAGAAATAAATCTATTTATTATGTACTGGTTTTTTGAGTTTAAACTATTTACATGAATTTACATTAATTTTATTTTTTTTATTCAAAATTTTCTTGGCTTTACTTTTGCATTTTTTTTTTACAAATATTTAACTTAAAATGTTATTTTTGTGTTAATTGCTGATAATTATTTTCTCTGTTGTTTGACTTAAACTGTGTATAATTTTATTGTGAGTGAACTTTGAACCTTATTTGAACTGTCTTCATATTGTACATTGTATATACTGGTTCATATTTATTCCAACTTTTAGCAGTAAAATTTCTATTTGTTGTCATGTGGCCTGCACTGGCAAAGGATTCATTTAAGTCCCATTAGTTTCCATGATTACTTGACATTTAGTTACTAAGAATCAGTTGGCTATCAAGTTCATTTCAACACTTTGTTTGTTTTTAACTTGGTAAAAATAATTTTTTTATATTTTTTTTTTTTACATTTTTGAGAATTTTCTTTGTAACATTCTGTGTAACATTTTTATTTAGTTTTCTATTGTGTATAATCTTTAATGGTCAATACTATTATTGTGTATAAACTCTAATGGTCAATACTATTATTGTGTATAAACTCTAATGGTCAATACTATTGGTGCACAAGCCTGAGACTGACATTGGTAGAAAGCCACCGTAATATTTTCATATATTCTAGCCACTCTTCCCCCCTGTCAGAGTCACCTGGACATTTAGTTAATAGTTTTAGTCTAGAAAAACTTGTCTGGTCTTGTGGTATGCACTCTTGGACTGATCCATGTTCCCAGATTCGGATCCTGACCGCTGCCATCACCTACTGTCCTGCGCAAAGGTATGGGCTAGGATGTAATAATTTTCAACCCTGAAAGAACATCGAAAACATGTCAAACGGTTACCTTAGAAGAATGGACATGTTGCTCTGTCATGGCACAAGAGAAAAGGGGTTCTGATTAAATGGTATTAGACTTCAAGGAATTTTTTTTGTGTGTGAAATTCTCCATTTCTGCATTGGTAAGATAGTGTAGCTTCCCTGTTACTCACTAGATCAAAACACAAGTCTGATTGTGCATCTGTAAACTGCATAGAGATGGAATGTTCTGTAAAGTGCAATATTTCATATTTGTCATAAATGAAAGGTACAGAAACTCTTAGTCCTTTGAACTTGTTAGTGGTGGTATATGTATCCCTTATAACCCCTAACCTATATATAATGTAAGTAACAATCAAGGGAAGTAATTTTTTTCTTCTTTGCTCATGACTATTAGAGGAACATTTCAATAAATAACTACCCTTATATAGCTGGTACTACTTTTGCCATTATCATAATTTAAATTACATATTATTTTAAAAAAAAGAATAAGAGGAATTCACTATTTTGCAAGTGCAAAAGGAAATTCAATTTTTTAAAATGGTAATTACATTTTTTTTTTCATTTGTTCAAATAATTAAGACAGTCTAGATTTTCTTGAAATTACTTAGAAGAATGAAAATAGAATATTCTAGATTTCTTATATTAGGTCATGTAATATTTGGGCACTGAAAAAACATATTCAGTTCTAACACTTTCTATTTGAAAAAAATATATATATAACTGCCTCATTCTTAAAGCAATCTATCTATTTGTATGGTCCAAGTCCATGCCTTTGGTCTTAATATACCAATTCTTAATACTATTTATGAAATTCTCATTTTTATAAAGTTTTTGTTTTGACATGCTGGTACATTATTATCCTGATCTTTAAATAGAGTACTCTTTCAATCTCTCTATCATTTACAGTTGTGCATGTTTTGACAATGATGGATGTTAATAAAATGAGTGGAAAAAAATTTGTGTGTGTGTTGACGTGTATTTCAATTATAAAAGTAGCTTTCCTTCTCTAGATTTAACAAAATGGCTGCCTGGTCGTGTGAGATAAAATAACCAATGAAGAAGTGATGCGAAGAGCAGGCTACCAGAACATCTGTGCTGTTATCAGCAGAAGACGCCTTGGCTGGCTTGGTCATGTTCTCAAAATGATGAATGCCACAAAGTCGACTCCCACAGGAAATTCTGTAAGGTGATCTGGCAGGAGAGCCGCTGGTCATCCAATTTTAAGGCAGTGATTTTTTTTGTGACGGTATACACCGGTACGGCGTACCGGTACCTTTTTTAATGTGGGAAAAAATTATTACTTTTCTTGTATTTTAATGTTTATTATTAATGTATAATGTCGGGTTTAAGAATTGTGCTATTAACAGCTGAACACAATTAAGGTCCCGAGGTTCACACACACACACACAATTGTGCAGAGTAACCAACTATGAAGATGATTTTAATAACAAAAATTATGCATTTAATTGTATGATACTTGATGTATGAATATGTACACTGAGAATGATGAATAGTAAATAGATAATATATATTTAATACATAATATATATATATACATAAATTATATGATAGATATAGATGTATTCCTAAGTACACATAAGCACCTTTCTACAGTTACTTGTCACCCGGGTTTCAACGTAAAACCAGATGCTGACCGACTGACGTCACACTACTGCCAACATTGTCTGTAATAAAGTTAGACCTCACTGATCTGTAACTGGCACCAAATGATGTGTAACAGTACTGACACTGGCAGTGACACCAGAGACTGTAATATATATTTCCGAGAAAACAAGCGACGCCCACACTGGTATAGGATCAAGAGCAGTAACCACAAATCCAACACTGGCACCCTATAAACGAAAATGACACAAAATTCAACCTCTACTCCATAACTATAAACAAAACTTTAAACAGCCATTACCCTATACTACAAACTATAAAAGTGCCAGCCCCAAAGTAACTCGCCCTAAACAGTGGTCCACAAATCCTGCTGAAATAGAATAATGTATGTCCAAGAAACTATAAATCCAAGAAACTACAAGTCCAAGAAACCATTACAGACTACGGACTAACACACCGTCCGTTTTATAAAAAATCAGCAGGTGAACTGTCTCAGGACAGCGAGTGACCAAAAATGACTTTGTGACGTAGCAGAAAAACAATAACAATACAAGGCCCTCTTGCCACGTACAAACAATACGAGCAGAGGAAATCACAATACCCAACAGTTGGGAGAAACAAGGACACCTCACCGAACTATGTGACATATAAGTTAGACAAAAAAAAAGAGTATTTTTAAGGTATGCTGACATATAGCTCTTCTAATTCGACACTTTACACTGGGGGGGGGGGGGGGAAGAGGTTGAAAGTGCAACAGCACTTGTTCATTGCAGATGCCAAACACGTGACCTCAGCTGTGTATCAAGGATTGGCCTCTTTAGTCACACAAGAAGTTGCAAGGGGAAAAGATCGTCTCTTGGGATATAAAATGCCACAGAATCCTACTTGCTGCTGTTTTCTCCAATCATCTTGCTGGAAGTTTGGGCTAGACCTTCATTTCTAAAGTGAAATTAACAAATTTATATTCCCCTGACAGACCCCCGTCATGAAAGTTTTTGGACAACTCAAGGGATCTACTAATACATTCTCACCATTGTTTTCTGCCATCCTCAGAGCTTATCAAAATGACTAAGTAAATTAAGTGATTTATACTTAAATTCATATAGCGACTGGAACAAACATCGTCTTACATAGGCTACCAGCTTCAAAACTATTCTAACAGTTTTGGACTATAAGCACCTCAAGTTCTTTCAATTTGGGAACTCATTTACTGTGTTGTGTTAGAGCTCCTTACAAATGTAAGCTATGCTACAGTGAGAGAGGAGGGGGGGATAATGTGGTTAAACAAAGGACTCGAACCATGGACCTTTAACTTGATAACACCTCTTAGAACCGACCATTCGTTTCAGGGTTAGAGTCCTAGGGGAACATGTATATATATATATATTTCAACTTGTAATTTTAACGTGTTTTCATCTTTTTGTTTTCTCAATAAGCATAGTCTTATATTGCTGCTACTACATATATATGTTACTTCTGTTGCAACACAGAAACTTCACTTGGGTTTTATCAATTAAACCCTAAAGATTATTTGATGAAATATGTCAGTGAATCAAAGGCTATACAACTAATAAACAATATCGACATTCAAATTTCTCATACGAGGTGATAGCTGGATATTTTAACATACCTAGCCAGCAAAATTGTAAACGATTGGAATGCCTATCGTGATGTAGTGTGCCTAATAATAAAGGCAGTAGCCTTTTGGCAAAGCCAAGCTATTGGGCTTGAGACAAAAACCCACCCACTTCTTACCCAACAGTGACATATGCATGCGAGACATGGAAGTCATCTTCCAATATCGAGAAAAGGCTAAATGTGGCTCAGCAAAACTGGCAAAGACGGGTTTTAGGAGTCAGTCTCAGTCATGTAAAGAGATCGGGTCACAAAGAAATCCTACGCCGAACTGCGGCTGTCTGGAACTCCACCACTGAATGAGGTTGTTCAATAAAATGTCCTATGTGTAATAGCATTTTCCATGGAATGCTTAAGAATTAATATGCAAAGTTATTTTGAGTATGATCTAGATTCTAGATCCTAAATCTAAATATCTACAAAAACCAGTATGAATATTGTTTTTCGGTGAGTAAACCCAGAAGGGGGGGGGGGGCGGACCCGGATCTCCGAGTTTAGGCTTATTTCGAAAAAGTGGCATCAAAGGTCTTACTTCAGATGAACCAACATAAGATCTACTTTTACTTTTTCCCCCCCCCCCCCCCCCATTCTTGTTGTTGTATTAGCCCATCCATAGACTTGTATCTATGAGCTTAGGCTTAGGCACTTTTGTCATGTGACTGTCATGTGACAATATCTATAATCTATATATAATACCGGTGCAAGTGCAAACAATGTCTAGATCTATACAAATCTATTATTTATTTTTATAATACCTACATTTCGATGTCATTATCAAGAAAAACTTAAGACTAATCTAGAATCTAGTTACTTAACTTACGTCTAGTAATACCGTTACATTGCCTGGCAGAGCCATTTATTTGATTTATAGTGAGTTTACAGTAGCCTACTACTACTAGTCTAGATTACTCTAGATCAAAGAAAGTATAAAAATTAAAAAAAAACTACTTCACTTGTGACTAACTTAAACTTTAACAACTTTGATCTTATCTACAATCACTATATTGACTACAACTACAGTAATATTACACTTTTACAGTAGCCTGACAGTAGATCTAGATCTAGTACAGTAGTAGAGTAACTTAAATGTCTTAAATGACTTAAATTGAGTAAGTCTATGATTATGAAATAATGAATAGATCCTACCTGTTCCTATATTATTTAATTTTTATTATGTTATTCTAACTTAACTTTAATTGTCCTTTCCTTTGTGTTGTCAGACTTTGAGTTTAACTTATAGAATATCTAGATCTATTTATTTTATATTAGCTTAGGCCTTATACTACATTACATTATACTAATTATAGGCCTTTTTACTTCTAATCTTTTAGCCTATGCTAAATAGCCTGCTTATATAGGCACTTGCATTATTTAATTATCACTATTACTCGGTTTATACTGATTATAGACAGTTGAGTTTAGTTAAAGGACTGTGACCAATAGTAATATTAGTAGTATAAGTATGACAGTGACTAGATCAATAGTCAACTATAGTCTACATATATGATTATAATATGAGCATTTCTCCTATCTAGATCTATTTCTATTTATATTAGATATTTAAATATCCATTATTCATCCGTTATTACATCCTAACCCAAACTTGATAAATAAAACACCATGAAGCAGTGATGGTAAAATTCAAGAATTCAACTCAAGAAAACATTAAGAAACTGGACAGAAACAAAATAGAGCAGTTTTGAGATTAATTCAAAACAAGCAAATATTCACATTTGAGTAACACCTATAGTAAAATCACTAAATTTAGAAAACCTTTAGGATAAAAGACTCAAAAGTAAAGTAGCAATTATATACATACAACACTGAACCATAATCTTCAAATACAAAAACAAAATCTAATAAAATACTCTGAATGACACAAAGATAAAGGCACATTCCTCGTTCCATATGCTAGGACAAATTTGTACTAATGCTCCTTCTTCTCTAGTTCTATTAGTGCATGGAAGGGTTGCCTGAGCTAGCGAGGAAATTCAGTGACTTGGCAGGATTTAGGTCATTGGTTAATATGCATGACTAAATGCATGACGCGTATGACGTAATCATCTTCTTTTTAAAGTAATGTCTGTATTATATAAGATAAGATAACCAGTTGAAAAAACTGTTGATAACAAGAGAACTTAACAATAAATCTTGTTTTTCATTTGTTATATTCATTTCTAAAAAAATTTTTAATGCATTTTTTAAGTCGGCAGGTCATGGACTGCTGCACATTTAGTCTGTTTGGATCGTTAATACTTCAACTGTTGCTACTGTCTGGACTCGGCAGTACATCGTATATATCCAAGTTTAGTGTTGACCATGCTTCACTTTCCAGTGTTCCCAATGAACTTGTGTTGGATTTGAAGCCAGAAGTGGCTGACTGTCCTTGTGATGACCCTGCCTGGTGTAAGCCTCTAACTGACACACCAGAAAAAGAGGTTAGTAGGTTCAAGCTAAATGTGCTCTGTGTCTAGAAGGCTAAGGAATGTGTCACATGACTAGAAAATTATAGTGTGTTTTTCCCAACAGATTTTAAGTGTTAAAAGTATTTTTATAGTCTGTTTTTCCCAACAGATTTTAAGTGTTAAAGTATTCAGTCCCAGCCTCCACCATTGTTGAAATTTTTTAGGTCCTCAGCTCAGCAGCCAAGCCTGTTAATGATCTGGCAACATTGTCCATAGCTATTTAGTGTCAAGAGAGGGTGCGGTGGCTGAGCGGTAAAGCGCTTGGCTTCTGTGCCGGCGGTCCCGTGTTCGAATCCTGATGTAGACTGGGATTTTAACTCCAGGATTTTGGGCGCCCTTGAGTCCACCCAGCTCTGATGGGTACCTGACATTATAGTTAGGGAAAAGTAAAGGTGGTTGGTCGTTGTGCTGGCCACATGACGCCCTCGTTAACCGTGGGCCACAAAATCAGATGACCTTTACATCATCTGCCCTATAGACCTATAGAAAGGGGAACTTTACTTTTTTTTTTACTTTATTTAGTGTCAAAGTTCATGCTGATTTTTTTTTAGTCATTGAAGAGGAACTTACTTTTACTACAAAGCTTATATCAACCCTGTCGGCCTGTTGGGTAAAAAGTGTGTATTTCTCCCTCACCTATTTTTTTGGATCAAGCTGGAACTTTGCACAATTATTCATTGAAATAGACAAGACATGAATCATTGAAATAGACAAGACATGAATCATTGAAATAGACAAGACATGAATCATTGAAATAGACAAGACATGAATAATTGAAATAGACAAGACATGAATCATTGAAATAGACAAGACATGAATCAATAAAAAAAAAGTAACCAATTTGACAATTAATTTCTGGTAATTCATGATTTTAATAACAACAAGGGAAGTAATACCGGCACTTCAGTATTCACAGATATGACTAAATTTATCGGGTTTAGTCCCATTTTTCTCCTTCACACATTCTCCGATGAAGTGGATACTTTAAACATTTATTTACTGTAGCTAACAAAACATGAATTGATTTAAAAAAAAAAACTCCCTTAGTCAATTAATTATTCGTAATTAATTATTTTGTTTGATATCGAATGAGGAGAAATAACTTGTACATTATTTGTAAAAGAGGCACAGTGGCTTAGGGTAAAGCGCTTAGCTTACAAAGCGGGGACCAGGGTTCGAAACCTGGTGAAGACTGGGATTTTTAATCTCAAGATCTTTGGGCGCCTCTGAGTCCACCCATTACCTGACATCAGTTGGGGAAAAGTAAATTTGGTGGGTCGTTGTGCTGGCCACATGACACCCTCGTTAACCGTTGGCCACAGTAACAGATGACCTTTACATCATCTGCCCTGTAGACCACAAGGTCTGAAAGGGAAACTTTACCTTTACTTTTTTATTGGTTAATATAGCTTTAAGGATGGAGTTCTTCCCCTTTAGATAAGCTTTTAATTTGTATTGAGCTGGCATAAATTACTAGAATAGATTACTAGAACATTAAGACAAAGATGTTGATTAGACTTTAAAAATTAGATGGAGTTAAACAAATAGATTTCACACTTGACACTGTCCCAATGATGAGTGTGGGTAATATAACTAGCTCATTTTTTTAGGTTTTCTTATGTTTGATTCATTTAGCTACCAGTATTTGCCTTCTACATAAGAAAATATGCTGCTAAAACTGTCTTGGTTATTTGACTTAGTTCTAAGTTTTTTGATTGTTTGAATCTTCTAGATATTTGCCTTTTCCATAAGAAATGATGCTGCTCACTGGGAGCGCTTTGATTGGTCCAAATTGACAACAGTGGTTGTGTTTGGTTATTTAAATGATTCACTGACATGTCTGGCTCACTCACATAATGTTCGAGTCATCATGCTAGGTAACATTTATCAATTTATTTTAATATTGTGGCATGTGTTGTCACGCTATAGTAATCATGTTTGTTTAATGAAATATAATTCTTTTGTAATTACGTTAGGTATTGCATTATACCTAATACAATACAATGATAAATTATTTAAGTTTAAATATACCTTTTTTTGAGGTATAATCACTAAAAATTAAATTAGCGCTCAGCTTGATTTATTCCAGCAAAGGAGACAGTTCAACACTTAGGTGGCTAACTATTTAATGTGTTTACCATTTGTCATGAACCAGTTGTTGTTTAACCATTTGTCCTGTGAACAAATTGTCAGTGAATGATTTGTTGTGTTCGCCTTGGAGAATGGTTACTGCTTTGGTTATAGCAGCAGTAATTAATCCATCTTTCCCTGGCCTTCCTCTAACTAGTACATCCTGAATATCTGGCTGACATGTGCATTGTGGGATGATTTCTGTTTCTTTAGTGCCACGATTAATTGATGATATAATATTTATTATTTTTTTCAATACATTCATTCAAACAATACATAGATTTTGGGTTTAACATTAGCTTGACACAAATATCTAGTTAATATTCAACTTTCTTCTAATAGAACTTTAACTGATGTAACTTATTGCTGAAACAACTTAGTGATGCAACTTGAACTGTTTAAGAACTCATTACAATGCAGTGACAGTTACAGTGCTAGGACCCCCAAATAAGTAGCTTTCCCCCAATTTATATGTTTAATATTGTTCAGAATCCTAGAAACTTTTATACAAAATATTTTATTAGCTATGACCTTCTAGAAACTGAGGTGTGCAACTGTTTGACCTCTTTCTCTGATTGGATGATTATAATTAACACATGTTTGTTCTGTGACTTCTTTGACCTTACCCCCATTTTTGGAATGAGGTAGAATTAGGTCAGAGTATCGATTCATGACACATTGCACATGATGGCAGGTATTTTGTCCAACATGAGAGGATTAGAGCTTGACAAGCCTTCATACTCATGCAGTTTGATGATGATGTGATCGATTGCAGTGAGAAACACATTTAGAACCTTAGTGGGTTTTTGGGTTGCTTTTTTTTTTTCGCTAGCTGTTTCATTGATTTTGTCTTGTAACTTATTAACAACAGAGACATGAATAACATTTTGTCCTTGAAAATGATTATAAGGGATTAAGGCAACCCATAATTCTGTGTTTGCTCATTACCGTACCACAAGAATTCTCTAACCTGCATGCAAATCACAATATGACAGTAATTACTTAAGTGTAGAGGGAATAATTAAAATTATGGAACTATTTTTCAGGGGATGTGTCTGTCCAAACCTTCACTGATGCTGCCAAGAGACAACAGTGGATTCAAACTCAGTTGCTTCAGGTCCAAAACCATTTCTTGGACGGCATCAATTTTGATTTTGAAGGACAAGTTGGCCTCAATGACACTCTGATCCGAGATTCTTACACAACCCTGGTGAAGGAGACAACACAAGCGTTTAAAAAAGTGCTGCCTTCTTACCAGGTAATCTTAGTTGTAATCCTGTCACTGTTCAAAGCAGACGACTAATCTTGTCACTGTTCCAAGCAGACGACTAATCCTGTCACTGTTCCAAACAGACGACTAATCCTGTCACTGTTCAAAGCAGAGGACTAATCCTGTCACTGTTCAAAGCAGAGGACTAATCCTGTCACTGTTCAAAGCAGATGTCACAAGGTCTATTCAATGTTGAATGATGTAATGTCCTTGTGATGCCGGGGATTCAATCTTCTATTAAAATAATTAATTTAATGTCGAACTAGAATTCACTGTAAAAGATTCTTTGTAGAAAACTAAACTCTGGAACTTTATTTGAATAAAACGTAAGTACAGCTTATGTACAATAGTAGATCAACAAGATGAGAATAATAACATAACAAAGGCTTCTTTCTTAATAAAACTTAGAGATGTTAGAATATACAACCTTTCAGTAAGACATTCACGCACAGACTGAAAATCTCACGCAATTACAGTCTCTGGGCGGAAGTTGTCATGTGACTGATGCAACCGACTGATGCAACTTCTAGCCAATAGATTTTAATTTCTATCAAGACAAAGAAAAGCTAAAAATTACTCTCGTGTAATACCAATATAGAAATCAACCCAGAATGGCATATGTGACAGCAGACAACTAATCCTTTCACTGTTCAACGCAGATGACTAATCCTGTCACTGTTCAAAGCAGACAACTAATCCTGTCACTGTTCAAAGCAGATGACTAATCCTGTCACTGTTCAAAGCAGATGACTAATCCTGTCACTGTTCCAAGCAGACGACTAATCCTGTTACTGTTCAAAGCAGACAACTAATCCTGTCACTGTTCAAAGCAGACGACTAATCTTGTCACTGTTCCAACACAGTATTAAAGGACAGTAAAAAGTTCCCAACTATGATGGGCGGGAAGCACTAGCTCTAGTGCTCTAGATCGCTCCACATGGCGAGAAGCTGTGAGCCTCGGAGTCTCAAGATTTTAAGCAAGTAGAGTGGCCAGTGCGATAGAGCGCCGAACCAACAGAAAGCAGAGAGAAAAAGCAGGCCTATCTGCAACTGACAAAACTCACCCATGCCACATATGCGGCCGGCTTTTCAAAGCGAGGATTGGACTTTACAGCCATCTTTGAGTCCATAGGAAATGAGAAATGTGCTCATCTTCGTACATGAAGGAGGAGCTATATTTTGATAGATTTATTATTTAACTCTTTGACTCTGTAAGGACGCTCCCATCGATTTTACCCAGCTATCAAGCTCTAATCAACACTGGCAACTTCAGTGTTTTAAAATTATATTTTTTTTTCCCTTCTTGTAAATTGCTTAAAACATTATCTTGAAAGTTTCCCTTTGCTAAACATTAAGAATCGCCTTCTTTCAATGTGTTTTTACAGCCAGAGATTTTTTGAAAGAGTGGGATCTTAGAAACTCGCTATTTTCTTTAGATTTCTGGATGATGGTGATAGGTGATAATGAGCTCAAAAAATTCATTTTAGGTGTTTTTAACTGGTTTTCATATAAAGTTATGAATGGACCATACATTTTCTCAAAGATTAGGTCTAGATTTAGATCCTGGAGGCTTTTTTGCAGTCAGTAAGTTTTTTTATTTTTAAATTTCTAACATTAATATAAAAATAAATTTTGTTTTATAAAAATTGCTTTGTACTAAATAAAAAGGCCATGCACTCCTTTTAATTCTATACTAAATATATCTTTTTCTCATAAAATAACAAAAAATTTATACAAGTTTAATCCAATCATTCTTTGTAAAATGTTTTGTTTGTAAAATGTTTTACATGTTGCGGATGTTCCTTCAGAGTTGAAGATAGTTACTTCCTAGTCCAAACCTCCCGCAGGACGACGGGGGATGGGAGCGGGCAGGGTTTGAACCCGGGACCGTCGATAAATCGAAGTGACAGTCCAGCGTGCAAACCGCTCGACCAGGCAGCCATCCTTTCACTCCAAAAGGCAAAAAAAAATATTTTATTCCATCCAAATTTGGAAAATAATTCCGGAGTCAAAGAGTTAAACCATTTTATATGAAAACTTTAAGATACAAATTAATTTTTTCTTTTGTTTTATTTTCTATATTTATATACCATCTTTGTTGAGTGTTGAGATATATATTAGTAGATAAATTAGAAAAAAATTTTGTTTAATCTGACCAGATAAGCGTAGATGTGGGCTGGAAACCAAATGTTGACATTCGTTACTTTGACTACCAAGGATTGGCTGATGCTGCTGATCTTCTCTTTGTTATGGCTTATGATGAGCAGAGTCAGATATTGGGAGAATGTTTAGCTGGGCCTAATTCTGCACTCGCGTCTGCTGGTGTAGGTAAAGTAGACGTTTCATGAATGCTTTTTAATATTGGCATAATTTATTGTTATTTTTTTTAAACCGTCTTTTGAAGTTTGAGAAATTTTTATACTTTTACAAAGTTGTATGTTCATTTTAAGACTAAACATTATCCATTTTTATTTCACTAATTAGGTTTGGATGCTTACCTCAACGAATATAATATTTCTGCCAGTAAATTGATTCTTGGTGTACCTTGGTATGGATATATATATGAGTGTACTGAGTTAGTTGGAGTGAGTATTTTATGTTATTTTTTTTTTTTTTTTTTTAGATAGTGTTATAGCATTAAATGCATTGCGTAGGCTCTGTATACTTAGCAAAAGCATCCACACAATCCTGATGTAGTCCATCTGCAATGGGCAGGGCCGTCTGCAGAATGGAAGACCCCCTTCATCCCTAAACAACTCTTGTATGGCCAATTAAGGGAAGGAAAGCAATCACAAGGTGGACAAAGAAAGCACTTCAGGGACACCCTGACATCTTCTCTGAAAGCGTTCAGCATTAACCCAGCCACCTGGGAGACAGAAGCACATGACAGAGCATCATGGCGTCGTGCTGTGAAAACTGGCACACTAATTGCTGAGGAAAAATAGAACAGCACTGGCAGAAGAAAAGTGCCAGAAAGGCAAGGCAAATGACACTAGCTCCAGCTGGATTAGTTTTGGCTCACATCTGTCTCACCAGCCACATGAGAAGGCACTAAACCCCAGTGCAAAGCCCTCAGCCCCCTGGATGACAAAAGTGGTCATCATCAAACCAAGATGGACGAACTATAGGCTCTGTATTCTTGAAAGCTTATTACAACTTATGATTTTTACAGTATTTGTCTAGTGACAATACCTCTATCTGACTTTTCAGTAAAGACGATGGAAGTATTATTATAAGATTTTAACCAAACAGGGTTATGTTCAATTTAAACATGCAAATTGGACAGACCATTGTTCATATTGAAAATTATTTATTTTTTATTACAAAATGAGCCACTTTTTTTTTTGGTTTTTATCTCTTAGCATAATCTTTTATATAATAATTTAAACTGTGTTCAAGCCAGTCACATAAAGAAATCTATTTTAAAGTAATCAAAGAAACCTATTAAACTTCATATTTTTTTCTGACATTTTAAAGCTCTGTTTTCTTCATGTTGTTCATTATTGTAACATATATTGATCCAGGTTTCTATTTTAGCATTTAAAATTTATTATGATATCACCACATGCCATAGATTTAATTTATTAAGTTTTCTGTTTAGGATAAATGTTACATAAAAGAGGTTCCCTTCAGGGGAGTCAACTGCAGTGATGCAGCTGGAACACAGTACGACTATGGACCTATCCATGAACTTATCCAGACTATGCCAGAAAACTACAAGTGGAATGTGACGTCTCTTACACCATACATAACATACACAGTGAGTCATTGTTACTAATCTCTAACACCATACATAACATACACATCAAGTCATTATTACTAATCTCTAACACCATACATAACATGTACAGCGAGTCATTATTACTAATCTCTAACACCATACATAACATACACAGCAAGTCATTATTACTAATCTCTAACACCACACATAACATACACAGTGAGTCATTATTACTAATCTTTAACATCATACATAACATACACAGTGAGTCATTGTTACTAATCTCTAACACCATACATAACATACACAGTGAGTCATTGTTACTAATCTGTAACATCATACATAACATACACAGTGAGTCATAGTTACTAATCTTTAACACCATACTTAACATACACAGAGTCATTATTACTAATCTCTAAACAAAAACAATTAGTTTTTTCTGTTTTTTCTATTGTATATCCATCCCTCCATCTGAATCATTTTAGCTGGATATACTTTAGCTGGGTATAAATGGAATACTTTAGATTAACATAATTACTTTAGCTCTCTCGCTTTCTCTCTCTCTCTCTTTCTCTCTCTCTATTTACTGTTTGTTGTCTGTTCTCTTTTGTGGAATGTTGTTGGTGTTATTGTTTTTTTATTGAAAAGAGTTGGTGTAATCATAACTCATTTCCAATAAGGATTAATACTTAGTCTTAGTGTAATTTTTTTGTAGTAGACCAATCTGAAGATACCTAAATTCAAATTAACAATATTTTTCTATATTAAATTAGGGAATGTTTATATACTACAGGGCCACACCTACATCACACACTCCTTTGTGCTAATAGGAGAAGGTTATTGTAACTCTTGCCTCACTGTAGAGCACCTCCTATTTGATTGCTTCAAATACCAGAGGGACAAAATTTTGAACAGGCAACCTCAAAACACTGTTTGATTGCCTTGATTCTCTGAAAGTATTGGGCTTTCTCCGGGAGGTGGGGTTGGCATCTAAAATATGAGCTAAGTTGTTGCTAAGTACTAATCTA
>JADKLZ010001483.1:1878389-1909330 GCA_021533235.1 Biomphalaria straminea
CTAAGGGATAGGTAACAGGTAACAGGTAAGGTAAGGATGTGGCAAAATATGTAGATCACAGCTGGGACTGCACAGCCACTATATATATATATATAGGCCGGCCCACTCTTTGATATTGTCTTGTAATCGGTTTCTCTGTCTTCCTCTTCTTTATGAAAGTAAATTTCTTTCTTATCTTCAAGCTCTCTTTCCGATGGGCAAAATTCTTTACATTTTATGTTTTTGTGATTAACAGCTCATGAGAGTGTAATCTAGCCAGGATTTTTTCCGGAGTCGAGAAGTGAGGAATTAGGGCACACACACACACATACACACTTTCTGGATAGGCATATTGCTTGGCATCTTGGAATAAATTCATTCAACTTATTTATTTATTTTTTCTTCTATTCTTTCTCCATTTCTTTCTTCCATTCTTTCTTCTACCATTCCCTTTCTCGTCATAGGCCTATGTACTGACATCACGGAATATATTCATTCATCTTATTAATCTTTCTTACTTTCACTAGTAGCTATATCTTTTTCTTTCTTTCTTCCATTCTTTTTATTTTATCATACGTTTAGTTCCTAAATTCTTTTTTTTTAAATGTTGTAGACAAAAAATCTAGATCTATGTGGTCTAGGGACCAGGATGGCCGAAAGACAAACTGGCGACAGTCTCCAACACGAACACAAAACCAAGAAAAAACCAAGAGTAGCCAGCCTTTAATCGACTTCCCAGAAACCCTCTCTTGTCCAGGATGTGCAAGGGATGTAATTCATGCATTGGTCGTCTGCCCACAGGATGGCGAAGTCACGAGAACCTTCAGGAGACACTAGACAACGCTTTCAATTCATGATCTTATCACACGGGACTAAAACTACGTCAGAGAGAGAGTCGTGATTTATCAGGAGGAACCAGTATGGCGGAGCATGATGGGCAGGACTTGCAAGAATTTAAACTATAGCGGCCGTAAGACCATATAAATCTAAAATCTAGGTTACTCGAACCAATTTTTAAAGAAGTCAGTCAATTTTTTGGTCAGACAATATAATCAAGTGTTAAAGTAACTCGTGTCCTAGTGACCCTTTGAGATATTCTCAAAAAAACTTTGAACGTTAAAAATCAAAGTCCTATCTTGTATTCGGCTTTTTACTGCATTTAAAGCCATAGATTATAAACTGAATTAATATTAACTATGAAGTTAGGTTCAGACCATAGCTAATATCCAGGTATTAATCTGTCTGGTTGGGCGGTTTGCGAGCTGGACTGTCGTTCGGACTTATCGATGTTCCCGGGTTCAAACCCTGCCCGCTTCCATTCCCCGGGAGGTTTGGACTAGAAAGTATGTTATGTTCAACTCTGAAGGAACATCCGAAACACTGAAAAAATTTCACAAAACATTTTACAAATCTCATTTAAATGAGATGAGAAATAGTCGTTCAATGACTGAAGGAGGCCAAATATTGTAACATTTTATAACATTTTGTTTGAAAATATACGAAAGCTGATCGAAATTAAAATGAATTTGAATGGGTCTAAGTTTTTTTTTCTCTTAGATTATTCTTACAATCGACCTAGTAAATCAATATTTTATTGATGGATGTTCTACTGCCCCAACTAATGTCTCCTGTTTTGTAGTTGCTTATATCGTAGCAGATCTGATGGAAGGCTCTTTAACCTGGCACGCCTTAAAGCCAAAACGAAAAGACGTCGTATCTTGATAAGGGAGCTGCTGTTTGCCGATGTTGCAGCACTTGTATCTCACACAAGAAGCTAGAGAACGCCTTAGCAGCTGCTTGTCAAGATTTTAGTCTAATAATAAGTCTCTCCAAAACCGAAATCCAGGAACAAGACGTCGCAGAAATGCCTGTTATACACATCGAGAACCACACCCTCTCAGTGGTGCAGGAATTTACCTACTTGGACTCAACAATTGTCAGTAACCTGAATTTCGATATTGAACTGACTTAAAGAATAGGAAAAGCTACCACAGCATTGGCAAAACTCTTCGAGCCAAAGTCCTAGTCTACAACGCCTATGTTGTGAGCACTCTCCTTTATGGCAGTGAAAGCTGGTCAACATACACGCATCAAGAGCACAGATTGAATAGTTTCCACTTGCGCTGCCTGAGACGCATAATGGGCATCTCTTGGAGGGACCATGTCTCCAATCAGGAAGTTTTGAGATTGGCCAACATATATGCTCTCCTGACACAAGACTATGCTGGCTCGGACATGTCACCCGCATGCCAGACGGTAGAATCCCGAAAGATATATGCTGAGCTTGTGGAAAGAGTCAGACCCAAGGGCCACCCAGAAACTAACATATAAAGATGTCTGCAATCGAGACATAAGAGCCACAGGCATCGAAGAAAATATGTGGGAAGACATAGCCAAGGACCGGAGTGCATGGAGACAGACTGTGTTTGCTGGGACAACCCTCGCTGAGAACAAAAGAATTGAGGCGGCCTTAAATCAAGAGGGAAAAAAAGAAAACTGCCCTGTCCGCTAGTTCTGAATCTGATGCATACACATGCATGAATTGTGGCAAAATCTGCTGTGCTAGAATTGGCTTTATTAGCCACTCTAGATTCTGCCCTGTCTCAAGACTAAACCAGGACCAGTGACACATCTGGGCGCATCCCTTGCCTTTCGAGACAAAAGGAGCCTGATATATCGAGTTCTATTAAATACACAGTAACATACTCACATATGAACCAGATTTATACTAGACTTGATAATGTATGCAGAGAGCTCATGGAGTCATCTTTAAATCACGGAAATGTACAGCTCTCGTTAAAAAAAGGCGACATATGCTGTTGTTTTCAAATGACAAGTAAAAGAGATGTACTTCTGTCGTAAACGAGATAGATGTTACTGTTGTCTTCAAGGGGAGAAATGTACTCTGTCTTATAGACGAAATCTGTACCTTTGTCTTATAGAAGAATGATGTAGTTTTGTCTTATATACGAAAGATGTACTTACTACTTTTATCTTATAGAAGAAATATGTACTTTTATAGAAGAAAGCTGTATTTTTGTCTTATAGATGTCACATGGCTTATCCAAACTAATTGATACAATTAAATTTAATATAACTATAAGCTATGTTTTTTTAAAAGTATTTCGTATGTGTATTTTGAATACTGAACTTTCTATAAAGACTTTGTTTGTTTACATTCGAGAGTTCCACTACAATAACTTACGTATGTACCCACAGTGGACTTGGTGTGGACAATATCAATTTCACAAGAAATAAGTGTTTAACTGGTCAGTATAGGAATATTTGGTTTTTGACCTCGTTTGACCAGACGGCCCCTCATTTCTAAATCACTACGAGTTATCAGATATTCCCTAACGCTCACTCAATCTCCTTTTAGTACCCGCCCCTATTGATGTAAACTAAACCCTGTAATGTCAATCAACCTATTCTTCCTGTAAGTATGCAATGTAAGTAGAGAGTCTAGGCAGGTTCGACACTAGAGTTTGACTAGACTCGAGTTGTGTTTGCCGAGCAGCACGGAAAACCTTCTCCCAGATACCCCCCTCCCCCACTGAGTCACAAAAGAGATTCCACCTTGAGCATGCTATAAGCATGAAAGTCACTAAATAAATATATATTGTTGTGTTGATGAGTTAATGGCGTTGGTTGATCAATCTTAAACTTAGAGATCTAGTTGACTGTAGATGCTAAACGCGAGCTCAATAGCACAGTCCACATTAGCCCTTTCAAAACTTAAAATAATATGGAAAGACATAGGCTTAGCCCTCGGCACCAAAATCAGACTGATGCGCTCCCTGGTCATGGCCACATTTCTATATGCTTGTGAGTCTTGGACGCTGATTGCAGAGCTAGAGAGGAGGATCCTAGCAATGGAAATGAGATGCTAGGATCCTAGGCATCGCATTTAAAGACCGCATCACAAATCAAGAGATTAGAGACAGGGTTACTGCAGCGATCGAACACCATGATGACCTGCTAACTACTGTAAAAAAACGCAAGCTCAAAACCTATGACCATATTACAAGATCTTCAGGGCTCGCAACGACATTCCTCCAGGGAAAAGTACCAGGAAAAAGAAATAGAGGCAGACAGAGAAATCGATCGGAGAACATCATAAATCAATGGATGACCCAGCCATTGAAAGAGGTTCTAAACAAAGCAAAGGACAGGGATGAATGGAGAAAGGCAAGTCTTGCTTGGTTCGCCAATGGTCCACCAGGCTAAGAGATAGGTAAAGGTGACCTATATATTTAGCCACACCCAGGGCAAGCATAACCAATGTCCGCTGGTGGTCGATTTAGATTTTCTTTTCACCGTCTACGTATGTCCTCGGCAGCAGATTTTCTTTTGGTCTCAAATGTGTATCCCGCTGTCTCGTTCTGAAGACGCATGCAACCAGGTGCTCTCTTTTATGTCAGCTAAGCAAGTTGGCGCCTAAGCTGGTCTTTAAAGCGTTTCCGTGGGGCAACTCTGTTACATAGGCCACCTTTCAGCTCTGAGAATAGTAAACAAAACAATAAAGAAAATACAATGGAATGAAAATATTGAAAGAGTTATTTAAAGACTTTATGTTATAATCATAGACATAAATAAATATAGACTGGCCAATAAGAGAGTTTTATGATACTAAAATTAGTGAATTGCAATTGTGTGTACTTTATTTTATGTCAATAAATTTTGTTTAATCTCTAAGACTGAAGATCATGTAATTTAATAATTTTTTTATAATTCGGAAATCCCAACACAATAGATGTACATGTTTTCAAGTTACATGAAGTTACTTCCTTTTTCCAGTCTATATTTATTTATGTCTATGGTTATAATTTTAGACATGTTATCTATTACTGGAACGTATACTTTGCGGTAAGGAAATACTAGAGACACGTAAATGTTCATACTAATAGCATGCTTTCATGACGTGCCATTAGGACTAAAGACTAGAATCACTAGATCTAAGTATTTAGAAAGCCAAATTTGGAGCCAAACAAATGATAGAATGTCGAGCTTGGTCGAAACTTGAAAGAACTTACATTCATTAATCTTTCAGGATCTCCCGTCTGGGGTCAGGTTGACACCCAAACACTCACTAATTGTCAGTGTCATCTGTGTTAGCCAGATATAGAGGATTTGGGCCTATTCATAGTGTTACGGGAATTTGACTGATAACCGAGGTGTAAAGGGTAAGAGTGCAAGGTGTACGATAGGCATAACAGTTGTAGTATGTACAACCAAGTTTTCCAGGCGATGATTTTAGGCTCCATTGTAGATCATTTTTGTTATCAGAGACTGCCCTTCAACGAACAACAAAAATATTAGGGGCCAAAACATGCATCCTTATCTTACCTCTTTCTCTCCTAATCGACGATACCATCGTTGATTTTGAACTCTACAATTTAAATTAATCTTTAATTTGTTTGAATCTGACTCTGAATTATATAAAAAGAGCATGCATTTCCCTTTAATTCTATACCAAATACAACATTTTTTGATTACGAACAACAAAGCTATTGAAGCCCAATCATAACAGTGGTAGTGCAATAGTAATGAGTAAAATGAATTTCTTCAAAACGTAGACAAAAATTACGGAGAGAAAGAGTTACTTTGGGATTATGCTGGACATGGATGGGTAAGCTTGCAGCTGTGTATTACCGAACACGATGAGTCATCGGTTTGATGATGCTGGTCAACTTCCGTAATAGTTCCACAGCTTCAAAATTATGTCTTATCTTATATAACACAGACGTTACTTCAAAAAAGAAGATAATTACGTCCTACGCGTCATGCATTCAGTTATGCATATTAAATAATGACTTCAATTCTGCCAAGTCACTGGTTTTCCTGGCTAGCTCAGGCAACCCATTCCATGCTCTAATGGCACTAGGGAAGAATTGTCCTAGCATATGTCTGTCAATACTGTCGAATGATTTTTACAATTCCAATAAAATTCATGTTCAAAAGTGGCTGCCATTTAAAGTATTGCTCTAAGGTGATATGTCTGTGGCATTTTACGTCTCTAGAGACGATCTTTTCCCCTTGCAAGCTCTTGTGTGACTAAAGAGGCCGATCCTTGATACACAGCTGCGATCGCAGGTTGGGCATATGTAGTCACCAGGCGCCGTTGCACTTTCACCCTTCTTTCTACTTCTGTTGTGTATGGCATCTGCAATCAAAGACCCCTCCTTTATGCTCTCTCTCCAAGTGGATCTATCTTGTGCCATCTCTTCCCAGTTGCTGGTGTCGATCTTAAAGAGCTTCATGTCCCGTTTGCATACATCTGTATAACGTAAGAGTGGGCGACCAGCGGCTCTTCTGCCTTATATTAGATCACCATACAGAATATCCTGTGGTGATATGTAATATAGAAATATACCAAACACCAGTCTTTTCTGGTCTTACTTCTTTCTATGGCATTTTTCAGTCATTCAAGTATTAGTTCAAACCTTACTGACTATTAGTAGTATACTCCCTCGCGAGTTGTCCCAGTGGGTAGCATCCCCTTTCTTGGGTTTCCCAGCTGGTATCCCAGCTTCCAGTTCCTGCTTTCCACAGCAGTTGGTGCATCATTTCATCTGATGTTTTGGGGCTCTGCTTTAAGAGTGCTGCAGACAAAATTTCCGAGATTCTCTTGGTTCTTCTGGTACTAAAGAAATGCTACATTTTCAATGAGGCTGCACGAGGCATGAAATGGTGAATTTCAGAGAAAAGAATTTGAGATGAAATGCAGCTTTCATCTGTCTAAGAAAAACTTTCTTTAAAAATCAGTACGCCTTTACCGATTCTCTTTGGAAATCTACAGTCATTTAAAAACATCTACACACAAAAAAAGATGGAAAAGAAAAAAACAGAAAAAAAAAGCGAGAAACAGAAAGAGAGGAAAATTATAGAGAAAGAGAGAAAATGAGACAAAGAAAGAGAGTGGGAAAAATAGAAAAAAGAAAGAAAGAAAGTGAAAGAAAGTAAAGAGAGATAACAAAAAGACAGAGAGAAAAGAAAAAAAAAAAGAAAGAGAGGGGAGGAAACTTCCTAGAGAAAAGTGCTATTATTAAATTATTTCCCCTTCATGTTTGGGGCTAAATATTTACTTAATCACTCATTTGATAGCATTACAATTCGTTGCTCAGACCAGAGGCGTCACTAGGCAGGTGCGGGGGGTGCGGTCCGCACCGGGTGACACCCGATAGGGGGTGACACCCAAGTGTAAAAAAGGCACTTAAAAAAATAATTTTAAAATACCAACTTTAAAATGTGACAGAAGCAAAATCATAAAGCTTAGAAATTGTTGAATAAAATTATTCTAAATGGAAAAACATCAATAGCAAGATTTTCTTTTCTAATAAATAGTGGACATGTCCACAGCAAGAAACTTGAGAGAAGACTGAAGGAATTTATCAGGCTTTCAAATTAGGAACATTTTGGGAGCAGGACTTTAGCTCAAAAAATTGACAAGGACGTCATTGCTATGATTGACGTATTGATGGGAAAACAGAGGAACATCTTGTATCATAGATTGCTTACTATCGCATTGTTTCTAGCAAAGAAAAAGTTGGTATATGGTGGCGAACTGAAGAAAACTTTTCATAGAATAATGAAATTTTTTTTCTCGGGATTGTGGAAATGTTATCCAAATATTAGCCAGTGTGGAAATAATAACTTATACGATCGCAAGTCAGCGATGAAAAAAAAAGGTTACTTTCCAAGCTTGTACCATATATATATATATATATATATATATGTTTTAGCAAACCACTTAAGGGATATACTTATCAGAGATGAGAGACATAAAAGCTGCAAGGTACTCTGGCATCTTGTATTACAGCACACCTAACATAGATCTCTGAAGTTGTAAGATATATTAACAGTAGCAATGGTAATGTTGAAATGACAGAAATGTAGGATATTCCTCTTAATGTGGGCCACATCTGGTGTATCAGTTCTGATAATTTAAAACGACTGAAAAGAGATGGGCTTAACGTATCGATATGATGAGCTCAGGGACATGGAACCAGGAAATGCAGCTACAATGTCAAGGATTCATGAAGAAGTGCAGGCAGTAATAAATGAAGAACAGAAAAGAAACTTGAATGGATGTGTACACCGTTTACTTAAGCTATGTGGTCCAAATTCTTAATCGGAAAATATTTTCTAATTATACTTTCTTGGTTCTCTAGAAAAAGGGTTTTCTTTCATTCCCACTAATGATAATAATATAATTAATGATAGCGTGTCATATGAACAAATCGCTGGTGTGCTAATGGTGTTGCTGTTAGACCCATGAAAAAATCTTTGCCGTCTCTCTAAAAATACAAACACTAGAGGCGCAGCACAAATATGATTGCCAGCTGTCTGTGAATACACGCATAACTTTCATTGCTTGACTTTCTTATTGGCAGATGTACTCAAAAAAGTAAACTAAACACAAAAGTACCTTCAAATTAAAGTGTTAATTATTTTCAAGTGGTGGCTAAGCTCGAGCACTTAAACATTTACTGTACGAAATATGTGAAAAGTTAGCTCAAAATGTTATTAAGATAACTTTTCTCAAATCAAACTAGCATGTTAATGCAAAAGAAAAATACGTTTTAACAATATGAAAATATCAGGAAAGTATTCTTAAGATTTACTATTCAAATAGAGAGCAAAAAGTTAATACTGAGTGCATCAATCTCTTTTATATTGGGCCTGACGGCAAGATATGTGAACAGAAATACTAAAACTAGAATACTAGAATGCAGCAAAGTTTTGAAAGACGACAACGAATCTCTACCAGCCTTTAAATTAAACCTTTAACTGTTTCTTGCCAAATGCATGTTTACAAGGCGTCATGTGAAAAGAAGCTTTGCAAAACTAAATTTAACTAACAACATTCTCTGATTAAAACATTAACTAACAACGTTCTCTCATTAAAACATCAACTAATAACGTTCTCTCATTAAAAAATCAACTAACAACGTTCTCTCATTAAAACATCAACTAATAACGTTCTCTAATTAAAACATCAACTAACAACGTTCTCTCATTAAAACATTAACTAAAAACGTTCTCTCATTAAAACATCAACTAACAATGTTCTCTCATTAAAAATCAAATAACAACGTTCTCTCATTAAAAATCAACTAATAACGTTCTCTCATTAAAACATCAACTAACAACTTTCTCTTATTTAAACATCAACTAACAACGTTCTCTCATTCAAACATTAACTAATATCGGTCCCTTATGAAACATCAACTAACAACGTTCGCTCATTAAAACATTAATTAACAACTATTTTTTGAAATCAAATCAAGAAATTCTGTCCATTGAAAACGAAGTCGCAAGATATATTGAGTTTTAAGGTTTTTTTTAATACGTTTTCTAATTTGAAATCCTGAAAAGGAAATTTAAATATTTATTTTCTAAAGTTATTGTAAACTTTTATATGTTAAAAAAAATTCTTTAAAAATTTGTGTACCTATCAATATACTTTTCATTAAGTTGCATTTTTCATTAGTTGTCCTCATGAAACTACCACTATATGTGATTATAATGTTCAAAAGTTTCCATTAAGAGCTGTTTAATGTTTACTTAGGAAAGCCTGCTCAGTTGGTTTTTAATTTCTTTTTATTAAAAAAATCGTAGATGTTAATGTATGTAATGATTAACGATAATATGTAAGAGAAAAAAACATAATCGATACTCATTTAAACTTTGTGTAGCGGCAATTAACGAACTGTATTATTGCGCAAAAAACAACAACTGAACAACGATAGTTTTTTATTTGAAGAATAAGTGGAACGCTGGGGTGGGGGGGGGTGACACCCTGATTTTACCGCACCGGGTGACACCTACCCTAGTGACGCCTCTGGCTCAGACTCAGAGTTTGTATCATTTTACAATGATTAAATATCTTTTTGATTAAAAAAAAATCAGAGTTTATGCAATGGCCTTGCTCCCCCTGGGCTATCATTTTCTTTTGCAGATCATATCTCTTTATCTCCGCTTATAGACTATAAACATGGCAAACTAGATCTTTATTCTTCTGTGTTTTTTTCCCATGGCAGCCATCATTGGGTTCAACACGAGTGAAATCAAAACGTAGCTCTATTACACTTTCTCCAAATAGCTCTGAGTATAACCGAACTTGATTTCTAGGTTTATTTTCAGAAAATCTCCTCTGTCATACTTTAGACTCATACATCACGCCAATCCATTGTATTCGAATACAGACGGCAATCGTAAAGGATAATTGGTGGATCTTTGACCATGAACGATTCGTTCCATTAGCACTTGTTCCGGCCTTCCAAAAGCGAACCGGATGCAGACGGCAAGCCCAGGCTATTTGGAGGTAAGACCCTGAGAGCGAGACAGGTAGATTCAAAACTGAAATCGTGTCGGTGATTGGCTGGAAAATGTCGTGCTGGCAGATAACCATTGGATGAAAGAAATGTAGTTATACAGACTTCTTCCCTCTTGCTTTTATGTCCTAGCGAGAGAGTGGCGCTTACCTAACGAGACTAAGATTAGACAAATAGAATTAAACCTACCTTTGTATGCGTCAATTAGACTGAGTTGAAATGGGTTAGTAACCTTAGCGAGTGAGGTAATTGTAACAACAAAAATCGACACAGATCTTTGACAGAAATGTAAATATATATATTGTTAAACCTTATATACTCTACTAAAGGTAAGATAATAACACACGTAATTCCACGTTAGCCTTTATTACTGAGAAAAAAGCAAGCCTTTGTTTGAAATTATTCAATGTCATGCTTACCATTCTTTTATCGAATTCTATCACAAGGCTTGTGATATAAGCATATACTTAACGTTACAGCAAAGGTCATATGACAAAACAAAGACAAGCTCTCCCCGTGTTAAACACTTACGAACGGCATGCGTCCCAACCTCCTGACCACTCAGACATCACTAGACCTGCTCGACTGGCCAAGTACGTACTATTCGGAGAAACTTCTCTACCTCGCAGTGCTTCACGTCTGGTGTGATGGCCCTGAGTACACCAACGTAGAAGTCTGAGAATGCATCTGTTTTTAGGCAGGGCAGCTTCCTTCCTCTTCCACTAGTCTTAGCGAGTCCTGAACACTGACCTGCAACGTCACAGTCTGTGGGCAGTTTTGAATTTATAGCTGATGAGCTACGGCGGGTATTTTAAAATAAACAGTAAAAAATGATCATAAACAAGAAAAAAATTAGGCAACGAACTGTCGACAAGTGTCACTAAGTAACCTTTGACCCCGGTGAAGTGGAGACTATAGACATTCAGTCCGAACGACAAGGCCCTCGAGAGTTTTTAAATGCACTGTTTGTTGTCCTCAGTGTTGAGTTGTGTTAATGTTACAATTTTTTTATTAAAAAGGCAGTTGGATCCCCACAGTATCCGCTCTACAATATAAATCAAAGTTTTTGGCTCTGGTGAAGCACAGATTGTGGAACATTTAATTATGAAATAATTAATAATTTTCCCGGTGAATTAAAGATTATAGAGATAAACATTCTGTTAGATCTGAAGTCACTTCGTCACTTTGTTTTATTGTCCTTTTTTTTGTGTATAAGATACTTATGTAATTACAAAGTACCGAATTAAAAAAATATCTCTTTCACAAGATCGTACACGGTAGCCTTCTTTTTATTTTGGTGGGAATTCAATTAATAATTACTTTAAATCGAATTTCTATGTATACCGGTGACTAAGATTTTTATTTTTAAATAATTATTTAATGTCACATCGTCAACTGATCATTTATTTAGCTTATTTTTTTTTTTTAATTATTTTTTTTTTTTTTTTTAAGGAAACCTCAGCTTTTCAGCTTTGCACATCAGTTGTCGAGCTGTTTACATCCTAGGGATCCTTGGGCTTTTGCCTCTTTTCTTTGCCTCTTTTTTGGGCTCTGCCTCTTTTTTCGGGCTATTGGCCTCTTTTTTGGGCTTTCACATTTTTTTTTCTTTTCTTCATTTTTTTTTTCCTTTTTTTTAAACAAAAATTTTATTTCAATAAGTTAGCCTACATTATTTGATACTGATAATAATAATATAGATACATATTTAAAAAAAATGGAAAAGAGACATTGTAATATATACGAGTAATAACCAAAAAATGGACAAGAAACAATTCAAAGATCTAAACTCCAGTAATTTCTATATGTTTATTGATTATACTGCTTTGATTTTTTACTAATGGAAATATAGATGAGAGTGTATAGAAGATATTGAGCAAAGGGAGGAATATTACAAACGTATATTTTAATACTTTTTTTTGGTACGTTTGTGGATTATCCTGCAGAAAGCGTTCTTACGGAAAAAAAAACAACAAGATTGATGTCATTAAAAATTTGGACTCTCTCTTTCTTGACAATTTTTGATTGTCTCCCTTGAGACCAGTCAATCCCGTCTGTTAGAGTTAGCTTATTTAGAATAGCTCCCGTAAGAGCCGTAAAAAATTGCACTAGCCGACCGGTGAAGGTCGTCTGTGCGGGGTATTGGGAATAGTTTTCAACTAGCAATAACCACGCCTCGGTAAAACCTCATTGGCTATGGTACCGCCACTGCGCAAAGCTAAAGAGAAATGGTATAAATAGAGAGTGAACAAAACAATTGTGTAACTAATTTATAGTTTTTAATAATTATTTAATAATAAAAAATAAGTAAAATATTTTAAGACTTACATACAATTAACCATAAAAATAAATGTAATTTTTATTTTTTAATATTAATAAAACTAAACTTTTAAAAACTTATGTCATTGACTATGCTTAATTAAAGAAAGTATAGTGGAAAGTATAATTATTTAAGGGGCAAAAATCCTATAGGTTATTCCCAAGGGCGATAACCAAGATTTCTCTTTTAGAGCATGCAAAGTAACTAATCAATTATTGTGTGATTTGAAAAGGAAGCGGTAAAATATTTTATACACGTAAAATGTCTTTTTCAACAAAAAAATGTCTGTAATGTCACTGACAAAGCGTCAGAGCATGATAAAATAATAATCTCTCTATATAATTTTCTTCTTCCCTCAACAGTTTAAAAGAGTATTATGGAGTAGTAAGGAATAAAGGAAAGATCACTCTGCGGATAGTCCACGACAAAACGAGAGGGGGGGGGGGATAACACGTGTAATAATAACAAAAAAAAAAAGGCGGCAGTGCTGCAGACCTGCCACATCACCAGAAAATTCCTCAGTGGAAACTGATAAAAGGACTACGATGAATTTTGTTTCCCTTTAACGAAACTCGACCCTGGCTGCGCCAGAGAAAGAATACTCGTTCTTTTATCATAATAATAAGCACCAGAGAATGAATGCCCCTTCGCCTCTAAGAATAATAATAATAATCCATAATATCCATTAGCTTAGGAATTCTATCGAACTATTTGTGCATTATACTAATTATACCAATTACACTTAATGGAAGAGGAAGCAATTGTCCTAAAATATAATAATGTCACGAATCTCACTATCCAGGCTCTCTGCAAACTGCACCATACACCACCAACTGAAAGAACTTGACAACTCTGGGCTCCAAAGTAACGTGAAAGTTTAATGTCAATAAAGAACAGCCAATATTGTACAATTGGCAGCACGTAACATCAGACTGTACAAATATCTCTCCGAACCGTATCGCCGTATCAAGTCTTGCACTGGTCTCTCCGTCTCGTTCCGGGCTTGCACTGTGTTCAACAGTTCAGGACTGACTTCACAGACTTGGGCTCGATGTGTCGGACTCGATCATACATCAAGATCAAGACGCCAGCCGTCTTGACTGAACTTGAAAGTACTCCGCACTGAACCGTCGTAATGTTCCGTACAGGACCACACCGCTGAACTGTGCTGTAGTCGACCGTGCTCCGAACCTTCTGTCGTGAACTCCTTTCTCCGGACCTGCTTTTCTGGACTCTCTTGACTGCGACACCTCCGCTCTTTATATAGGGTCCCTGCTGGCCTTCTCGAACAGGACAGAACGCCCCTCGACATTTCTAGGTGGTCAGATGACTATAATTCTCGTGCGTCTCCTGAGCTGTGTTCACGTGGCGGAACTCTCCCGAACCTTCTTGTCGAGACGCGTCGCGTCCGACCATAACTCGTCACGCTTGACCGCTTGTCTGGCCTGGGGCGATTTGCGTCGGCTGACTACACACACCGCTACTCCCCCGTCTGTGCCACCAACAGGTTTATAACAATAATAATAATAATAATAATAATGAAAATATGGGAACCTAGGCTTGGATATTAAGCGTCTATGGAAGCTTTCTAAAACAACAATATACCCCATTGTCATATCAACCGAGGGGATAATAACAACTGACCTCACAGATACCTTCAAGGCCCTTGGCATTCCAAGGAACATTCTCGTTACCTGTCAGAGGGCGGTACTGCTGCAGACCTGCCACATCACCAGAAAATTCCTCAGTGGAAACTGATAAAGGGACTACAATGAATTTTGTTTCCCTTTAACGAAACTCGACCCTGGCTGCGCCAGAGAAAGAATACTCGTATCTAGATCTAGATCTAGATCTCTGAAGCTTGTCTACGAAAATAATAGATCAAAATAAACAAGCTAATGAACTTCATCTCTTTTAGATCTAATTGGAGAATTGGAACGGCCCATTACTTTTTTTCAGGGCAATGATAAATAAGGAACAAACCACACAGGCGGTAAGCTAAGTAAATTATTATTCACCAATGAGTCGAGTGCCCACTTTAGGTAACACACAACCTCACGACCAAACACAAGATGTCGATCTACTCCCTGACTCGCACCCCACACAATTGAGAGGTGCTGTTGGCGGTAGAACAAGAGGAGCTAAAAGAATCAAATGGACGAGAGAAATGAATATAGACATAATCAGATCGTTCCTCCGTGTAAACAATTGTGATGATAAACCTCTGCCAGGTTATAGGCAAAAGCTGTTCCAGGAAGTCAATAAATTATATCCAGAACTAAGCCTTACTGAGCAAAACGTTGTAGACAGAAGGTCTGTAATAATAAAAAACAACTATCTGACCCCTCAAGAAATTGACGAAATAAGAAGGGAAGTAGGCCATGAACTGCAGATACAAGAGCTCATCACAGATACAAATGACACACCCACTCAGTCGACCAACGAAAACATAAGTAGAACACCTAACCAAGACGAGAATAACCCAACATCGGCAATAAACAATGAACTACACTCAAAATTTTATACGCTTATAGACCGCTATACAAACACCAATCTCAACTCTAGACCTCGTATCCCTAAGTTAAGCGCCAAGAAAGAGACAACAACTTATATCAAAGAAATAAATAAAGTCTTAGGACACTATTTCGAAACACCAAGAAATTTGTTTGAAGTACATCTCGCCACATACTGCGCGGCTGTGGCTGTTACGGAGCTCTCAGGACAAAAGACTTATGAGGTAAGCCCAATCAACCAGAGACCAAAACAACATGTGCCAGCATGGAAAAGGCGCCTGGAAGGGAATATAAATCAACTCAGAAGCCAAATGGATACAATCAGACAATATCTTGAAGACAACCGCTCCGCTAGAATACTTAACAAAATGAGGCCAATCTTAAGAACATCTAAAATCAAATTAACGGACCACGACAGCCGCACACAATTACTATGTCTGAAAGATACGCTAAGACAAAAAGTTAAATTAAAGGGAGCTAGGCTGAAGCGTTACAACGCAACCACCAAAAGGAAGGAGCACAATGCTCTATATCAGCGCAATAGAAAACAGTTTTTCCGCAAACTAGCTGATAATGATACTGATAAAATTCCAAACATAGACAGCACAAAACACGGCTCGTTTACCGACTATTGGGCGGCGCTTTGGTCTGAACCTCTACACTACAATGTGCAGGCTGACTGGATCGAGGAAATCCAGAATAAAAACAACCTTCTTCCAGAAATGCCTGATGAAGATTTCACGGTTGAGGAAGTTTCGGCAGCTATATCAAAAACACACAACTGGACTGCTCCTGGGCCGGACAACATACACAATTTTTGGCTGAAGAAACTTACAGCCTTACATGCACCACTAACTACAAGCTTTAATGAGTTACTGTTGGAACCATCCTCAATGCTGTTAGACCTCACTGAAGGGAGAACATCTCTCCTCTCCAAAAAAGGTGATCCGAGTCAACCATCAAACTATCGCCCTATCACTTGTCTGTCAGTTGTGTATAAACTACTAACCTCACTTTTAAAAAATAAAATGTACAAATTTTGTTCTACCCATAAGCTACTAGCAGAGGAACAACAAGGTTGCATTGAAGAGTCTATGGGCTGTAAATTACAGCTAACTATTGATGGCATTATATTGCACCAAGCGAATAAAAGAAAAAGAAATTTACACATGTGCTACATCGACTACAAAAAAGCTTTCGACTCTGTTCCGCATGATTGGCTCTTAAAAACACTGGACATTCATAGAATCAATCCAAGAATAATACAACTATTGAAAGTCTGTATGTGTAATAGGAAGATAAACCTGCACCTTAATCAAGATAAACTAGGTTCTGTGCACATAAAAAGAGGTATATATCAAGGTGACTCTCTATCCCCACTCTGGTTCTGCCTAGCGATTAACCCTCTATCTGCACTGCTCCAAGACTCTACAAACGGTTTTAGGGTTGACACTAAGTGTACAAAATATGTGTCCCATTTATTATACATGGATGATCTAAAGCTATATGCGGAAACCGAGAAAAAATTACACAAGTTAATCAAAACGGTGAAATGCTTCAGTGACGATATCTGTATGTCTTTTGGCCTGGACAAATGTGGCATCATAAGCATCAAAAAGGGCAAGGCAGCGAACACCAACATTGCATTTGAAGGCATCGAGGAGTTAAACTCTGCATCTCTTTATAAGTATCTTGGAATAAATCAGAATGCCAAGATAAACCATAAAAAATTAAAAGAGGACTTCCTTGATAAATATAGGCAAAGGCTTAATAAGATCCTCAACACCAAACTGTCTGGCAGTAACCTTATCAGTGCCATAAATAGCTGGGCCGTCCCAGTGCTCCTCTACACTTTCGGCGTCATTAAATGGACTGACACCGACCTGCATGACATTGACAGGCTGACGAGGAAATTGTTAACCAAATTCCGATGCTTGCACCCAAAGTCCTCCACCATAAGGTTATACCTACCCAGGAAAGATGGAGGCCGTGGATTGCAGAACATCTTCAGACTGTGTAAGACGCAGGTATCAAAAATGCGATCAAAACTGCACGCCTCCAGAAACGAACTAGTTTCCTTCTTACGCAAATACGACTCCGATGCAACCCCTCTGAACCTACACAATGTAGATGCTAATATCGGTCTGGACGACGTAGGCCATGAGATTCGCCAATGGGAAGAAAAAACACTCCATGGGAAATTCCCGGCTTTATTACATGGGGACAACATCGACAAGGCTGCTTCCTTAGCATGGCTCAAGGCAGGCCATCTCTATCCTGAAACAGAAGGCTTTGTTACAGCTATACAAGACAGAGTAATTAGGACAAAAAATTACGAAAAGCATATTCTAAAACTCAATGTTGTCGACAAATGCCGAAAATGTGGAAATGCGGGTGAGTCGATTGAACACATTATGGCAGGATGTCCTGCCCTATCGGAATCTGCCTACCTAGGTCGCCATAATCAAGTTGCAAAGTTAATACACCAGCACTTGGCTTTGACGCACAATTTGATCGGGAAGGATACTCCTCCTTATTACAAATACTCACCACAAGAGGTTCATGAGTCTACTGATCACCTGCTGTACTGGGATAGGCCTATTTTGACCGACAAAACGGTAGATTTTAATCGCCCTGATCTTTTGCTTATCGATAAAAAAGAAAAAGCCGCTGTCATGATTGACATTGCCGTACCACTATCTCATAACTTAAGAAAAACTGAGCTGGAAAAACAGCGAAAGTATGTGAACCTAGGCTTGGAGATTAAGCGTTTATGGAAGTTATCTAAAATAACAATATACCCCATTGTCATATCAACCGAGGGGATAATAACAACTGACCTCACAGATACCTTCTATGCTCTGGGCATTCCTAGGAACACTCTCGTTGCCTGTCAGAGGGCGGTACTGCTGCAGACCTACCACATCACCAGAAAATTCCTCAGTGGAAACTGATAAAGGGAATACGATGAATTTTGTCTCCCTTTAACGAAACTCGACCCTGGCTCCGCCAGAGAAAGAATACTCGTTCTTTTCAAACAATAATAATAATGGCCGCCGGAAGCTATGGTGTGTTTCTCTTCTCTCTGACTTCGTACACTTTTAAGCGAGATGAAAGAAGTATTTGTACTCAGGACGTTACAAATTATGAAGTACTGTTACATGGTTGTATATTTGTATTTATTTAGGGTGATTACATGTACCAAATTTGAAGATTTTCTTCGAATTTGAGTAATATCTTATCCTAGACTAGTGTCGCCATATTTGCTGCGTCACTTCCATGTTTGCTAGATCTAGATCTTAAAGGATTGTCTACGAAGATAATAGATCAAAATAATCAAACTTATGTACGTTCATTTCTGTTTGATCTAGTTTTTATTTTGAGAAGAAATAGAACGGACCCATTGCTTCTTTCAGGACAATGATGAATAAGGAATAAATTACCCAGGCGGTAGAGTCTAAATATATTATTATTCACCAATGAGTCGAGTGTTTCCAGAAGGTAATTCGCAACCTCACGACCAAACACAAGAGGTCGATCTACTCCCTGACTCGCACCCCACACAATTGAGAGGTGCTGTTGGCGGTAGAACAAGAGGAGCCAAAAGGATCAAATGGACGAGAGAAATGAATATAGGTATTATCAAATCGTTCTTCAGTGTAAACAACTGTGATGATACACCTCTCCCAGACTACAGGCAAAAACTCTTCCAGGAAGTCAACAAATTATATCCCAATCTAAGCCTTACAGAGCAGAATGTTGTAGACAGACGCTCTGTTATAATTAAAAAATGCTATTTAACCCCTACAGAAATTGACATGATAAGAAGGGAAGTCGGTCATGAGCTTCAGATACAAGAGCTAATCTCAAATATAAGTGACACACCCACACAGCCGACCAATGAAAACATTAATGTAACACCTAACCAACAAGAGAATGATTCAACGTCGGCAATAAACAATGAGCTACAGTCAAAATTCTCTACTCTCATGGACCGCTATAGAAACATCAATCTCAACTCCAGGCCTCGTATCCCTAAGCTAAATGTCAAAAAAGAGACAAACACTTATATTAATGAAATAAATAAAGTTTTAATAAACTATTTTGAAACACCAAAAACTTTGTTCGAGATACACCTCGCTACATACTGCGCTGCTGTGGCTGTCACGGAGCTATCAGGACAAAAGACCTTCGAGCTTGGTCCAATTAAACAGGGACTTAAAAAACATGTGCCAGCATGGAAAAAGCGCCTTGAAGATACTATAAATCAGCTGAGGAGCCAAATGGACACAATTGGACATTACCTAGGAAATAACCATTCCGCAAAAATTCTCAAAAAATTAAATTCCATATTAAGAACTAATGGAATCAAACTGACGGACTGTGACTGCCACACACAACTCTTATGTTTGAAAGATACGCTGAGACAGAAAGTTCAACTAAAGGGAGCTAGGTTAAAGCGCTACAATGAAACCACTAAGAGGAAAGAGCACAATGCTCTATTTCAACACAATAGAAAACAGTTCTTCCATAAACTAAGTAATAATGATGCTGACGAAATTCCAAACATTGACAGCAGTAAACACGGCTCGTTTATCAACTATTGGGCAGCGCTTTGGTCCGACCCTTTACATTACAACGTACAGGCTGACTGGATCGACGAAATCCAAACTACTAACAACTTAATACCAGAAATGCCTGATGAGGATTTCACAGTTGAGGAAGTCTCAACAGCTATATCGAAAACGCACAACTGGACTGCCCCTGGGCCTGACAATATACACAACTATTGGTTGAAAAAACTTACAGCCATTCATATACCACTAACATCGAGTTTTAACGTGTTAATATCAGAACCATCTTCAATGCTGATAGAACTCACAGAAGGTAGAACATCTCTACTCTCCAAAAAAGGTGACCCGAATCAACCATCAAACTATCGCCCTATCACTTGTCTGTCAGTTGTCTATAAATTATTAACTTCACTATTAAAAAATAAAATGTATAAATTTTGCTCTGCCCATAAGCTACTTGCAGAGGAACAACAAGGTTGCATTGAAGAGTCCATGGGCTGTAAATTACAGCTAACTATTGATGGTATTGTACTGCACCAAGCTTATAGAAGAAAAAGAAACTTGCACATGTGCTACATCGACTACAAAAAAGCATTCGATTCAGTCCCACATGATTGGCTGCTGAAAACCCTGGAGATTCACAGAATAAACCCAAGAATAAAGCAATTACTGAAAGTCTGTATGGATAATTGGAAGATAAGTCTACACCTCAATCGCTATAATCTAGGCTCTGTGGACATTAGAAGAGGCATATACCAAGGTGACTCACTATCTCCGCTCTGGTTCTGCCTAGCTATAAACCCACTATCTAAATTACTCCATAACACTACAAACGGCTTTAGGGTTGACACTAAATGTACAAAATGTGTGTCTCACCTGTTATACATGGATGATTTAAAGCTCTATGCTGAGAACGAGCAAAAGTTGCACACCTTAATCAAAACAGTTAAACGCTTTAGTGATGACATCTGCATGTCTTTTGGCTTGGAAAAGTGCGGTATAATAAGCGTAATAAAGGGCAAGGCAGCCAACACCAACATTGCATGTGAAGGAATCGAGGAACTTGACTCTGCCTCCCTTTATAAATATCTTGGGATAAACCAGAATGCCAAGATAAACGATAAAAAATTAAAAGAGGACTTTCTTGGTAAATACAAGCAAAGAATTAATAAAATTCTCAATACAAAACTGTCTGGCGGTAACCTCATCACTGCAATAAATAGTTGGGCCGTCCCTTGCTCCTATACGCTTTCGGCGTCATCAAATGGACTGATACCGACCTACACGACATTGACAGGCTCACGAGGAAATTATTAACCAAATTTCGATGCCTACATCCCAAGTCCTCCACCATAAGGTTATACCTGCCCAGAAAGGATGGAGGCCGTGGATTGCAGAACATCTTCAAACTGTGTAAGATGCAAGTATCAAAAATACGATCAAAACTGCACGCCTCCAGCAACGAACTAATTTCCTTCCTACGCAGGTACGACTCCGATGCGACCCCTCTGAACCTACACAATGTTGATGTTAATATCGGACTGGACGACGCAGGGCATGAGATTCGTCAATGGGAAGAAAAAACACTCCACGGAAAATTCCCGGCTTTATTACATGGGGACAACATTGACAAGACCGCTTCCTTAGCGTGGCTCAAAGCAGGTCATCTCTACCCTGAAACTGAAGGCTTTGTTACAGCAATACAGGACAGAGTAATTAGGACAAAAAATTACGAGAAACATATCCTAAAACTCAATATTGTTGACAAATGCCGAAAATGTGGAAATGTTGGTGAGTCAATTGAACACAAAATGGCAGGATGTTCAGCCCTATCGGAATCTGCCTACTTAGGTCGCCATAATCAAGTTGCAAAGCTAATACACCAGCACTTGGCTTTGACGCACAATTTGATCGGGAAGGATACTCCTCCTTATTACAAATACTCACCACAAGAGGTTCTCGAATCTACTGATTATCTGCTGTACTGGGATAGACCTATTTTGACCGACAAAACTGTAGATTTTAATCGCCCTGATCTGCTGCTCATCGATAAAAAGGAAAAAGTCGCTACCATTATCGACATTGCAGTACCACTATCTCACAACTTATGAAAAACTGAGTTAGAAAAACAACGAAAATATGGGAACCTAGGCTTGGAGATTAAGCGTCTATGGAAGCTTTCTAAAACAACAATTGTCATATCAACCGAGGGGATAATAACAACTGACCTCACAGATACCTTCAAGGCCCTTGGCATTCCTAGGAACATTCTCGTTGCCTGTCAGAGGGCGGTACTGCTGCAGACCTGCCACATCACCAGAAAATTCCTCAGTGGAAACTGATAAAGGGACTACAATGAATTTTGTTTCCCTTTAACGAAACTCGACCCTGGCTGCGCCAGAGAAAGAATACTCGTTCTTTTATCATAATAATAATAATAATAATAATAACAATAACATTCTCGTTGCCTGTCAGAGGGCGGTATTGCTGCAGACCTGCCACATCACCAGAAAATTCCTCAGTGGAAACTGATTAAGGGAATACGATGAATTTTGTCTCCCTTTAACGAAACTCGACCCTGGCTCCGCCAGAGAAAGAATACTCGTTCTTTTCTAACATAATAATAATACAGCTAACTATTGATGGTATTGTATTGCACCAAGCGAATAAAAGAAAAAGAAATTTACACATGTGCTACATCGACTACAAAAAAGCATTCGACTCTGTTCCGCATGATTGGCTCTTAAAAACACTGGACATTCATAGAATCAATCCAAAAATAATGCAACTATTGAAAATTTGTATGGACAATTGGAAGATAAATCTGCAAATTAATCAAGATAAACTAGGTTCTGTGCACATAAAAAGAGGTATATATCAGGGTGACTCTCTATCCCCACTCTGGTTCTGCCTAGCGATTAACCCTCTATCTGCACTGCTCCAAGACTCTACAAACGGTTTTAGGGTTGACACTAAATGTACAAAATATGTGTCCCATTTATTATACATGGATGATCTAAAGCTATATGCAGAAACCGAGACAAAATTACACAAGTTAATCAAAACCGTGAAATGCTTCAGTGACGATATCTGTATGTCTTTTGGCCTGGACAAATGTGGCATCATAAGCATCAAAAAGGGCAAGGCAGCGAACACCAACATTGCATTTGAAGGCATCGAGGAGTTAAACTCTGCATCTCTTTATAAGTATCTTGGAATAAATCAGAATGCCAAGATAAACCATAAAAAATTAAAAGAAAACTTCCTTGATAAATATAGGCAAAGGCTTAATAAGATCCTCAACACCAAACTGTCTGGCAGTAACCTTATCAGTGCCATAAATAGCTGGGCCGTCCTAGTGCTCCTTTACACATTCGGCGTCATCAAATGGACTGATACCGACCTACATGACATTGACAGGCTGACGAGGAAATTGTTAACCAAATTTCGATGCTTGCATCCCAAGTCCTCCACCATAAGGTTATACCTACCCAGGAAAGATGGAGGCCGTGGATTGCAGAACATCTTCAAACTGTGTAAGACGCAAGTTTCACAAATACGCTCAAAACTGCATGCCTCCAACAACGAACTAGTTACCTTCCTACGGAAGTATGACTCCGATGCAACCCCTCTGAACCTACACAATGTAGATGCTAATATCGGTCTGGACGACGTAGGGCATGGGATTCGCCAATGGGAAGAAAAAACACTCCATGGGAAATTCCCGGCTTTATTACATGGGGACAACATCGACAAGGCTGCTTCCTTAGCATGGCTCAAGGCAGGCCATCTCTATCCTGAAACAGAAGGTTTTGTTACAGCTATACAAGACAGAGTAATTAGGACAAAAAAATTACGAAAAGCATATCCTAAAACTTAATGTTGTCGACAAATGCCGAAAATGTGGAAATGCGGGTGAGTCGATTGAACACATTATGGCAGGATGTCCTGCCTTATCGGAATCTGCCTACCTAGGTCGCCATAACCAAGTTGCAAAGCTAATACACCAGCACTTGGCTTTGACGCACAATTTGATCGGGAAGGATACTCCTCCTTATTACAAATACTCACCACAAGAGGTTCTCGAGTCTACTGATCACCTGCTGTACTGGGATAGGCCTATTTTGACCGACAAAACTGTAGATTTTAATCGCCCTGATCTGTTGCTTATCGATAAAAAAGAAAAAGCCGCTGTCATGATTGACATTGCCGTACCACTATCTCATAACTTAAGAAAAACTGAGCTTGAAAAACAGCGAAAGTATGTGAACCTAGGCTTGGAGATTAAGCGTTTATGGAAGTTATCTAAAATAACAATATACCCCATTGTCATATCAACCGAGGGGATAATAACAACTGACCTCACAGATACCTTCAAGGCTCTGGGCATTCCTAGGAACATTCTCGTTGCCTGTCAGAGGGCGGTACTGCTGCAGACCTGCCACATCACCAGAAAATTCCTCAGTGGAAACTGATAAAGGGACTACAATGAATTTTGTTTCCCTTTAACGAAACTCGACCCTGGCTGCGCCAGAGAAAGAATACTCGTTCTTTTATCGTAATAATAATCTTTATTGTCCATAAGGAAATGTGTCTTACAATGTGTGCATTATACCAAACAAAACATTATAACTATAAAGAGAAACAAAATGTTCATTCACACCAGACTCACTCACAATTTACATGTCAAAAGTTTACATCAGATTGTTTCTGTTTAATGATTTAATTGCCAGAGGAACAAAAGAGTTTTTTTGCCTGTTTGTCTTTGCTATCGGTGTCTTGTATCTCTTTTGTGATGGTAAAATCACAAAGTTCTGACCCAAATGCTGATTTCTTATTTCTAGAATCTTTTTAGATTTTGTAAGGATATTTGTCTCAAACAGCTGCCCAAGCGGGTTTTTTTTTTTTTTGCCAATGACTTTACCAGCAGCATTTAGGATTCTCTGGAGTTTATTTTTATTCTTAGTGCTTAGATTGCCATACCAGGCTGCGATATTAAAATGTAAAATATAGAATAGTAAATTCGCCTTTATCTTTGATTGTGTGGCGTCCGCTAAATTCACACTAAAAATGGCCTTTGTTTATCTTAAGATCGTCATTTCCCGACATTAACTTCTTATCCATTCTTACCTCCCTTGTTTTTCCTCTTAAAAAGACGAGCTAATCGTCACCAGCATGATTTGATTTACGCACAACAGACCCCTACCGCTCCTTTCTTTTTTCTAATTAGGGGTGCTAGTATCTAGGTTGAGAGTCACTGCTCTAGTGTCCAGACTCCGTGCACTTAAATTCCTCTGACATTCAAACCAATCTCGCAATTTAACTGATTTAATTTGTTCCATTGTGTAACGGAGACCACTTTCACCAGATCTCTATCGCGTGTCTTTCTAGTAGATAGATATGAACTCTAGTCTCTAGTGTACTTTTACTCGAATCTCGCCAACTAATTCACTTCTAATTTAGAATCGAATGTACTGTTAACATTTAATTGAAAGTAAGCATCTAATTTATAGTTGACATCGAATTTAAAGTTACAATCTTATATTATAGTTATCATCTCAATATAGTAACACCCTTTTTTATATTTACTTACCATCTAATTTATATTTAACATTTTGTTACAATAAAAATTGACATCTAATGTATATTTAATATTTAGCTTCGAAATATTATCAAATTTGTTGTGTTTGTGATCTCTGACACCTAATTTATAGTTACTAATTTATGGTGAATACATAATTTCTTATTGACATCAAATATATCATTCCGATCTAATTTATAGTTAACATCCTATTTATAATTCCAATGTTTACTCATAATTTATTATTTCAATCTCGACAGGCCACAAAGCAGCGTATAGGTTTAAGTTCAGCTCTTATTATCGTTCTTGTCATTGTCGCAAAACAAATGTCAGGTCAGATTGTAGGCCTACCTCTACCGGCCACATTGGCTCTCCTCCACTACAGAGTGGGCTAGTCGGTCAAGCAAAAGATGATTTTTCAAATCTTACCATTAATTATATTTCGTTCTGACTCATATTTAAACACAATTTGAATCGTTTATTTTCACAACTATTCATTAATATAAGAGATAAGATCATTTTTATTGGTCCAATCAAATGGAAATTCAGCTTGACTACGATTGACCACCTCGGCGTAACTACTGTCTATGGCACTCTACGTCTCTAGAGACGATCTTTTCCCCTTGCAAGCTCTCGTGTGACTAAAGAGGCCGATCATTGATACACAGCTGCGATCGCAGGTTGGGCATATGTAGTCACCAGGCGCCGTTGCACTTTCACCCTTCTTTCTGCTTCTGTTGTGTATGGCATCTGCAATCAAAGACCCCTTCTTTATGCTCTCTCTCTAAGTGGATCTATCTTGTGCCACCTCTTCCCAGTTGCTGGTGTCGATCTTAAAAAGCTTCATGTCCCGTTTGCATACATCTGTATAACGTAAGAGTGGACCACCTCGGCGTAACTACTGTACAATATTACAATGTAGAAGTAAATACGAACAACATTCACACACGAAAACACATACACACTCACAACCAGCGCTTTACGAATTAGACTTCCTATGTACTTCTCGGTGACGACAAATGATCTTGTAACTTGTCGGAGGAACGTAAGCTACTGTCGCCTCAGCGTGGCACCTCCGTGGAAACGTCCATTTAGGGAAGTGGATAGGCTAAGAACGGTAGCGCATATAGCCCTCGGCGGGCTTCCACAGACACGGTGGAGACACTGTTCATTGCACGTGGTAGGGATGCAACTAAAGGCTCGCCAAATAGTCCAAAACCCCCAGTGATTCGTTCCCTATCAGGGGCCATACGTTCTGTGATGCGCCCTTGCACGGGTTCGCTGGGACAGCATAGGTATAAGAGGGGCCCCCACGCTGCTCGTCCTTCGGCCTCGTACAGGAGGAGGGAACATGTACTTGGCTCAAGAAAGTCGGGTGCAGCGACACACCGGGTGTGATACATTTGCACTTCGGATAAGGTGGGACCTCTGACAGAGTGGTTGGCGAAGAGCCGGCCTCTCATCCTGGCCACGGGTAAAATCCTTCCCTTGGTCAAAGGGACATAAAAGGGAGCTCGTTCTATGCTCTCGTCCCGAATGGACATCAGTAATCTTGTAACTTGTAACACAATGGCCATAAGTGGGATAAAGGAGTTTTTAAATCTTTCTGTTTTAGTCTTACTGGAAAGGAGACGACCACTTTTTTTCAGATCTATGTAACAGTGGTTTAATGGGTGCAGGTTGTTTTTTAAGAATCGTGAGTGTTTTGAAAGGCATCCATATGAAATTTCTCACACAAACTAGTGCTGCTTGACAAATTATTTTATAAAAATTTACGAAAGATTACATTATTAATTATTGAATTTATTAATTAAACAAATTAAAACTAAGTGTTTCAAATATGGGACTCATGGGAACTAACAACTGGATTGTATTTTTCTTTTTCTGAGTAGCCTAACTCTAATATCTCTTTTGCGTGATGGAGGTAAGACAATACAGATTTTTCTGAATCATATTTTTGAAGTTAAAGTAGCAATTGATTTTAAACAAAAAATAGATCTATTACTTGTGTATAGAATTATAAACTTTCTATTTGGTCATTCTGGTCATTGTGAGGATAGTATACGGTGGCTGAGTGGTTAAGCGCTTGGCTTCCTAACCTGGGGACCTGAGTTCGAATCCAGGTGAAGACTGAGATTTTTATGGCGGCCCTGAGTCCACCCAATTTAAATTGGTGCCTTATATAAGTTGGGGAAAGTAAAAGCAGTTTGTCGTTGTTGTATTGCAACATGACACCCTACTTGTTAACCGTAGGCCACAGAAACAGACGACTATAAAATCATCTGCTCTATAGATCGCAGGGTGTGAAAGGTGAACTTTACTTTTTAAAAATTCCTTTTAATGAATTGCTTATGATATGATGATTGGGTAAAAATAAAGCTTTCAGATTGAATGCATTGTTTTCATAAAGATTAATAGTTAATCAATTAATTTATAATTATTAATGAGAGACGAGAGACGGTGGCCTAGTCTCCACGTAGAACTGAGGTAAATGAAAGCCTCGCTTTGGAGCACTGACCCAGTGACCAGCTGTTCATCAAACCCTAACGACCACCAATCAGAGCTACTTCTGACAGTACCACTACAGATAAGAGAATTTAACAGCCCGTTTTTTTTTTTCTTCTCCTCCTTTTCCCTTCCATCTTTTAGCTTATCGTCTGCTATGCCGTGTCATGCTGTCCTGAATGGGATGACGTCATGACAACGTGTACGAAGTCGGGTAACCATGGCAACGGCGTGCCCGCCTGACCATATGACATTGTTAATCAAAAGCGTTTTCTTCCTCCCCCCCCCCACCTCAAACAACATTGTATTCAAATTTCTAGTTTCTTGTTCATTATTGCGTTGTAGTTAACGTTAGGGTTTTGAAAGGGTTACATTAGCAGGCGTCTAGTTTCGAGAGTAGGACATTTCTTCTGTCTGCTAATTATTCATTGATGATGAAGTTTGAGCTAAATAAAGGGAAACAAATCAATAAATACTTAGCTTTAATTTTGTTGACCACTGATGTAAAAAAAATAAAATAAATTCTAATGCAGTTGTAAATAAAAAATTTGTTGGTCCGTTATGCAAATACAATGTTTGATTTGTGATTTACCGGCCATATCACAGCATTGAAAAAAAAAACAACAAACAAACAACGAATTATCTTTAAGGGGCAAACACTATACTGAGTGAAATAGCATTAATTATTTTCAATCAATCATAACACAAACTTCTAATTAGACATGGACAGACAAAAATAAATCTGTGTGATTGGAACTATTTTTTCAAAGCGTAGATATCAACTCTGTCTGGTAAAAAGTTTGAACACATTTTTGTTCCCATTTCCCATTCTCGGATCAAGCCGAGACTTTGCATAATTTTCATAGCTGATCAATCGGAAAATTAACTAATTAGTGTATGAATTAGAGCTCAATTTAATAATTTTTTGTGGCAGAATGGGAGCTAAATCCTGCCATTTTCAGCTAAGTGGCCGTAATTAGCGGTTATTTCCCACAGATAAGCTTTGTTAAGAAAGTAATCTTTTTTCTTGTCTATTTGTTTCTTATAGCAAACTCAGTGCGCTATGTTACAATAAGTTTTGTGGACATGTCAGGCGCTTCCGGGCTGTGTCAAGTGTAAGTCAACACGGAGGTAACTCTTGACCCATCAAACAACACAGGTGAAAAGGCCGACAATTTAAAGGTAGTCGACGCTCATGAATGAAAGACAAACAAGAATTGAATACGTAATGAACGGAACAGTCGAATGTCGTATTATGGAAATATCTACTTCAGAAACTAAAGTCGACCGCTGCCAAAATGTCTTCCGTGTTTTCTTTCGCTACACTTCAAAATCCTCGTCTTGTTTTTACTGATCATCACGTGACTAAGTCTAATCAAAACTTTCCCTTTTTATGAAACAAACGTATCTCGCCAAATTCCTAATCGTGTCATAATCATAGACATATATAGACTGGAAAAAGGAAGTAACTTTATGTAACTTGAAAAAATGTATATCCATTGTATTCGGATTTCCGAAATCTGACAATTTGCACGATCTTTAATCTTAAAGATTAAACAAAACTACACTTCCTCCTTATTTACGCAGCATGGTGTGAAGGAAAAATGGTGTATCCAAATCCGCACTATTTTCATTCACAAAATGGCATAGATAGCATAAATAAATATACACTGGAAAAAAGAAGTAAAGGATTCAGTCCTTAACTTTGAATTAGTGAAACTAGGGATTTTTTCAGCAGAATGTCCAAATAAGCTAAAATTAAAAAAAAAACAGTTTCAGAACAAAAAATAAACATTATGATTAATTGACATTACAGTCACGCTAAGAGATAAAAAAAAACACACAATAGTGAAAATTTGCAATACTTATATAGGTTATGGCTGAAATAGATATGAATACTTAACTTTTATACTGCTCATGCTGTATAGTATAGTACACTAATTTGCAAATCACAAATGTTCCCTTCATAAAAATATCTTATTGGCCAGTCTATACTTATTTATGTCTATGGTCATAATTAATTTAAACTTTTCTATACGCAACCATCAGCAGTCTAATTAACTTTGCCATCCCCTGCTGGTATGGTAATACTTCACTGGCACAAAGACATAGACTAAATAGACTAATTAAAAAAAGCATCTTATATCACTCGAACACAGCTACCATCTCTTGAAGAACTTTTCCAAGAAAGCTGCCTTTCCAAAACACTCACGATTCTTAAAGACAACCTGCGCCCATTAAACCACTGTTACATAAGATTTGAACGAAGTGGTCATCTCCTTTCCATTAGGACTAAAACTGAAAGATTTAAAAACTCCTTCATCCCACTTTCGTTCGGTCAGAGTGTTACAAGATCATCTGTCCTCGAGAAGTACATTGAAGTATATTTATAAATCGCTGGTTGTGAGTGTGTATGCCTTTCGTGTGTGAATGTTGTTCGAATTTTTCATCTATACTGTTATTGTACAGTAATTACGCTGAGGTGGTCAATTGTAGTCAAACTGATTTTTCTTTAGATTGGATCAATAGACATTATCTTATCTTATAACAGACCAATTGGCGGGTGGGGGGTGGAGTGAGTATCTGGGAGAAGGTTTCCATGCTGCCCTTAGCAGTAAAAAGCCGACACGCTAGCCACTGGGCTATACTTATACAAATTGAAGGTTTCATGGTTATCTTGTGTTAGATTTAAATTTTGAACATGCAATCAAATTCTCTAAAAAGGGCTTATTTCTTCTTAGACTTAGACATATAGGCTAATACTGTCTCTAAATAAAACCAAATTAATTAATATCAACTTATTGATGAAATAATAGGTCACTTTATCGATTCATTCATGTTTTACCATCGACAGTGTATAACTGTGTCAAGTTTCAACTTGATCTCAGAATTGGAAGTGCAGAGAACTAACGTGTACAAGGTTTGTGTCTAGACAGACAGACAAACAGATTCATGTTTTCCCAGTTTTTTTTTTTACCTTAGTACATAGGCCCTAAGATCTAGACTGCGTGGAACAAAGGCTTACAACCAGTGATAGCTGAACCATGGGAATGTATGCACTATGTAACTACTGCCAGCATGGGCGTAGCCAGGATTTTTTTTCGGGGAGGGTTTTGGGGGGGGGGGGATTTTTTT
>JADKLZ010001483.1:1919965-1930092 GCA_021533235.1 Biomphalaria straminea
GAACCACTACTGGAATCAATGTTAAGATCAATTCTACAAAACACTATGACCACAGAAAGAGGCCTACATGACGAATGTCAGCTCAGCACAAGTCTAATAAGGGTACAAGGGCGATAACTATGACTATTGACAACCAACTGTCCCCCCCCCCCAACTTCCTGGCCAATGTATTAGTGATAATAGATACTCTAGTAAGCAGACTTCGCTGCCCCCCCCCCTCCCCATTGTCATTCTCCTGGTCTGGAGAGTACATGTAATTAGTTACTGTTTCTTTTCTGCTAAAGTCCAGCGTCTCTCAACATGTCTACAGTTTAGTGACAGTCAAATATTTTCCGTATTCACTGACCTATACCTACTCTTAGCAAGTGTTTACCGACATCGTTATCTGACCCCAGAGGTCATGCTAGTTGATAGTTTAATGAGATAATTACAAGACAAGAGACACACAACATCAAAAGTCTGATATATACAAGGGTAAAACGTTTCGAGATAAACACAGACACATGCAAGCAGACAACATTGAGCTGTAAGCTGAAAACGTCCAGAGATAAAGACAGACACATATGAGGACAATCATGTCCTTTCATGGAAATGACCAACGACAAAAGCGGCTGTTCATTTGACTCTCCACCGCCCGGCCTCTTCCGGTAGCCAGGCTGTACACGCCCCCCCCCCCTGGCCTGCGTGCGCACACACAAAGCCTCTCTAACATGGCCAGGGAAATGACCGTCTGCTGCCATATCAGCATGGACAAATCATTCTTGTTGTCTTACGCCTGCTTTCATCGGACAAACTCGATGCACAAACAAACACATCCCTATCTTCATTAGCACACATACACACCGCTTACATGCAAAAACACACACATGTATAATAAATGCATTTCATTCACGTGACTCGTCATGGAGGCTGTCAGTTTTTTTTTTTAATTTGCACCCGGACCGCAATAATAGAATTAACCAGCTCACTTTTTAAAATTGAGCAGTCATAAGGACAAGAATGACGTCATCGCAGGACGTCATCAATGTCGCGGTCAAGAGATGGAGACTTCCGGTCGCATAAATGAAAACATCGCCGTGAAATCAGAGTCTTCTTCCAGAGAAATTAACAAAAAACAAACAACAAAAATATAAAAAAAATACCACCAACATACAAGGAAAATAGAAATACTGTCAGGTTAGAACGAATTTAAGCGTCTTTACTGTCTTTTATTTGGTCCAACTTACGACATACTGGTATAGAGAGACTGCTGGCTCAAGGCAAACAACTCAATGCACAGGGAGCAAAACAAGCTGCATCACTTATGCACCTGGGCCGATTAAAGAAAAACGTGTTTTCTGATCAACACAAACACCAGGCGAACAAACATCAGGTCAATAACAAACATAGAATAACAAACAGGGTGCCAATAACAAACAGTAAGATCAGAATACGCAATGCACTAATTATAAACTTGTTATCTCTGCAATTTTTGGCTTTAAAGAAATGAGCAGCGATATTAGAACTCGCTAAGCGTACTAACAGTCTAACTAGAAGTAGACAACTCACAAGTGCATGGCGGACAGCAGTTTTCTGTTCCAAAACACAGACATACAATTAGAAGTGCATACTTACCAGCGCACCAGATTTAGTGTGGCCCATAACCTCCTGAACTTTGAATTCTATGAAGGCCACACGATGGAACACTGAGAAAACATTAAGTAACGCTAACCCAGACAGAAAGGGAATCTCCGATCTTGTCTGCTAACTTAGGAATGTTCCTACAGTGGAGCAGGAAAATCAGACAGATAAACAGATGGGAAGACAGCATAAAAGAATGGACTAGCCTGTCATTAAAAGAGATCATAAAGTAAAAAAGAAAATAAAGTTTCCCCTTTCAGACCCTGCTATGGGGCAGATGATGCTAAGGTCACCTGTTTCTATGGCCATCGGTTAACGAGCAGGGTGTCATGTGGCCAGCACAACGACCAACCGACTTTACTTTTCCCATCTCAGGTACCCATTAGAGTTGGGTGGATCCAGAGACGCCCTAAAAATCCCGAAATTCAAAATCCCAGCCTTCACCGAGATTCGAACCCAGGACCGGAAGCCAAGCACTTAACCACTCAGTCACAGCGCCCCCGAAAAAGATCACATACAAGGCAAAATTAAGGCATGGAGAAAGAGTGTTAACAGATCACGTGTGATACCCCAATGGTTCAACAGACTTAGGGATAGGTTGAGGTGAATGTATACTTCCTAGTTTCTCTAAACTCATGTCTGTGTGTGTGTGTGTGTCTACGTGAAGTCTTAGAGCTAGTCAAATCAAGCGAGATGGAAAGAAATGAGACATATGTAGGATATCCTGGCAACGTGACAAACTTGGGATGACACACAAAAGTAATAGAAATCATGAGGACAGTCATTACCAATCTTGTGGCAGACACAATTCTGTTTCCGGAAATCACGTGACCCGCAATTCAAGCAACTCGTCCAAACGTTTTTCAATACCTTTTGGAACCACTGCAAAGTGACCAAGTCACCATTACAGACCAATATCAAAAGCACATGTAGGTCACAGTAAAAGAACATTATAACTAGGTCACAGTAAAGGTACATTATAACTAAGTCACAACAAATGCACACCATAAGTAGGTCACAATAAACGTACACTATAACAGGTCACAATAAACGCACACCATAAGTAGGTCACAATAAACGTACATTATAACTAGGTCACAATAAACGCACACCATAAGAAGGTCACAATAGACGCACATTATAAGTAGGTCAATATTGAAATAATGACGTACATTATAAGTAGGTCACGAGCAGTACATCTAGGCCCAAAGGAGCGTACATTACAAATGGGTCACATCAGATAATTCGGCGCCTAAAGAGCTATCAATCATCCATTTCCCACAGTAGAAAACCTACGAGTGATTGGCTTCTCTCTCCTCTGGATCAATTTATTGGCTCTACACATAAAAGTCAATCGCCAAGATTTCGTATACAGAGATTGTGAAGTATGTTCCAGAAATGGCTTGTAAGAGAGAGACCCTAGTGGTATATATCCATTTATATTTATTGAAATTATTGCAGTCTTTGCACTCGTAATTTTTCTAAACAATTGACTAATTGAAAAATACAAATTTCGATGTACGTTTAAGTTAAAAACATTGTATTCCTGAGTCATACTTGTCTTGCTTACTTGTCTTCTAGAGACCTAATCTATTGTATGTGGTCTATTGTGGGGGAAACGGATTTAGCCGCACACACATACATAGTGTTCGTATAACTATGTAGTTATCTCCTAAGGTCAGGGAGTTAGTACATTCACCGTAGAGAATCTAATATATTTAATGACTTTAATGATAGGAAAACAATTGGTACATGACATGAAGAAATCAAACTGGCATTGAATTCATTGCCGTCTTTATTACGCCAGTATCTTACTATCAGTACATTTACAGAGAATCCGGAAAATAAAAACTGATGCGAGATGACTAGACCAGTAATATAATAGAAAAAACAACAACAAAACAGCATATCCGTATAATATTTTATTTATATATTACAATGTAGTGTGCGTTTCTGTTACATGTAAAAATTATTTCCCTCAAAAGCATAGCATTGTTATGAGGCCTATCGGAAATGTTTGCACGCCATAACTACATCCTGGTGCCCGCCATGTCAGACGCGATGACCATTAAGATGGAGATCATCAACTGGAGTAATTACAAGCTCATTAGGTCAAGATTTCAAAATCGACCGCTGGACACATCCAAGGCAAGGAAAGAGGGAGACAAATCTGTTCTCATTAAAAACAAATCGAATTGACGTGACAGCTCCAGACACCAAGAAACTGTTTTGCTGCATGTCATCTATACACACACACACTGTTTTGTTACACACACTGGTCTACGGATTGATATTTTCATGTAAACTCAAGCACATGATATGTACAAGTATCACCCCCATGAGATATACATAAAACTAAAGTGACCCAACTTGAGATCTTTCCCTTGTTAAGACTTTCGGTGACATTGTTATAATAAAGTTGCATATATGTAAATAATAGAGGATATCTGTCAGTGTTATGTAAATAATAGAGGATATCTGTCAGTGTTTTATTTAGAGGAGGATATAAAGTTTCTACCATAGTTTTAAACCATAGTTTAATGTAAATATCAACATGTTTATAGCGCCCTGTTCCACTGAAGTGACTACTGCAAACTTCAACTTTTCGGCTCGTACAAAATCTACAATGTACTTCCAACTGATTAAGAGTTAATCTAAAAGCTAAAATATTCAATCTGATTTAGCCGTACACAATCTACAATGTACTTCCAACTGATTAAGAGTTAATCTAAAAGCTAAAATATTCAATCTGATTTAGTCGTACACAATCTGCAATGTACTTCCATCTGATTCAGACTTTAGCAAAAAAAAACCAAAATATTCAATTTGATTTAGACCAACTCTAGAAATCTAAAATCTATTCCAATCTAGTTTGGACATCTAACTATTGCGTACTACAATACAATGTAGAGGATCGATTAGAGTGTTATAGATCCCTTCCATTAAAAATTTTAATTAGTATTCAGTCTAGAAGACTAAATTTTTTTTTTATCTATTTCAGGCTACATTAAGAAATCGGAGCTATTCCTTTCCCATTCCTAATGTGAAATAGCCAACACAGTATTTCTCTACTCACAAAGCGCCGTTAAGACCGCTCTATAAAACACAAAGGATAAAAATATTTCATTCAAAGAGCTACATCGGTTGTGGAAATCTCTGACAGACCAGATAGAGATATAGAACTCTCAAATCAACAAAAATATTTGTACCAAAATCAAATCAACCAACCCTTACAATACCAATGTATTCTAGAAAGTATAGAACGATCTATTATCTTAGCGTGATATCAAATCAACGTACACTTGTCAAGCTTTGGTCACTGAATATCAAAACCACTAGGTGTCCAATTCATTCAGAGATCATTCCAGACAGTCGAATATCGAGTGGAGATTCTCTGCTGGGACTCTACAGTTTCACTGACTTTCACAGTACAACGCAATGCCGATAGTCTGTGTGAGACTAGACCACGTGACGTCTTGCTTTATGATGCCATGCCACACAGACATTTCTGTCCCCGTGATTTAATCCCGCTAAACCGCGACAGACAATTTCTGTCTTCATACTCGCGTCTTAAGTGCCCTCACAGCCTGGACGTGACGTAGACTGTACGGGGTAAACAGGCTGATGGAGGGGGGGGGAGGTGCCCTAAATGTTGGAGAGGACCAGGGGAGGGGTGCCCCTATGAGAGGGGAGAGACGCCACCCCTAAAGCTTGTAACCGCTTTGTTTTGAACAACGGCTCTAGGTTGACAGTAGGTGACGTCATCTAAACAAGACAGCGTAAACATACTCCAGTAAACAGCCAAACAACGTGTCTTGATCTAACACAAAGTGTCTTGGTCTAACACAATGTGTGTCGGTATAACATAAGGCTTCATATTGTAAAACAAAGTGTCTTATTGTAAAACAATGTGTCTTATTGTAAAACAACGTGTCTTATTGTAAAACAAAGTGTCTTATTTCAAAACAAACTTGCCAAATGGACAGAGAAACTAACGATGTCTTACTTCACAGTAAAGTCAATGTGACACGATGTCAAATCAAAACTAACCAGAGCAGACTTTCTCTTTAGTCCAATTTAAATAAACGTGCAATAGCCGAGACAGTAGCCTCATTTTGGACCTAAAGGTCACAAGGTATTCGAACTTTCTCACTAATTCTAATGGAATGATATCATTTCAAGAGGACCCAGTGAACTCAGTACACACACTGACTCACACACACCAATTCAAAACACACACTGATTCACACACACACACTGACTCAAAACCCTCAGACATTTTGTAGAGACATATTGTTACACAAAGAATTCAACTGAAAATTAGTTTGGATTTGTCCTGTAATTAATCATCCACAATAAACCTGAGCGATTAATAATATTTTTACCAATGAATTTTGTTTTGCGCTATTTCATGCTTTTAGCTTTCTCAATATGTTATGAGTTTATCATCTAGACCAGTTATGAAAATTAGAGTGGGGGGGGGTGTATTAGTACTAAAAAAATGGTTTGTATGTTTGATTTTAAAAACCAAGAATGGTTCGCTTCTAGAAGAACAAAAAGATGCCGACCAAACTTGTTGTTAGCGTGTTACGGAATGTTCTGAAGTCGGATGTTGATAAGAGCTTAGAGTTTTAGAATTTCACGTGTAAAAATGACGCGTCTTTTGGTTCTTTTCTTAAGGAACTCTTCAAACCAAAACTCTGTGCGGGCTGCTGCCAACTCAAAGATCCTTTGAAAGAGCTAGCTCAAAGAGTTTATTCTGTGACTTTTAGTAGAAGGAAACACGGAAGCTTAGTTTTAATGAGCAACTGAAATACATCCAGGAAAGTCAAGGAACCTAGTCAGTGCACACGACACCCTCTCTTCCTATACAATGCTGCAAAGGTTTTTGTTTTAATATCTTGCAGACGTGAAAATCAAAATGGCTTAAGCTTTGTTCTTAAAATCTGTTCATAAAATTGACAATAAAAAGATTACAGCTCTTTGATTTCTTTACTTTTTTTTCCTGTAAAAATATCACTTTTAAGCACTTGTAATAACTAGTCGACCGGCGGCATAGCATACGCCGCTATTTTCCAGGGCAGGCCTTAGGCACTGCAACATATGCGACCCCAGTGGGTCCCGCACTTTCATTGGACCCGTGCTGATTTTTAGGTGTATAAATTATGAAATTGAACCATTTTATAAAACATAACAGATTTCCCGCGTTCTCTTGATTTACCAGGAGCCACCTGGAAATCTCCTGAAATGTTATTAAATGCTATGCCGCCGGTCGAAAAAGTCCTGGAAATTTCCGGACATTATTAAAATCTTTTTAAAGTAAAAAAAAATATGCTATGCTATTTTGTGAATGAAAATATATTTCCCATTCACACCATGATGCGCCATGGGATCTTCCCATTTGCTTGTTATAAGTAAAGCGATAGCGTGAATTCATGAATGAAAAATACTATGAATGGAGCTAACAAAATGGCTAATTGACCTTAATTTACGCGATATTAAGAATATAGATGCACTCATGTAACAATGCTTTAGAAAAACAAATTTGAATGTTAATTTTATTAAACGGACTATAATTAGTATGTTCATGTGCTAAAGCATAAAACTATCTTTGCGAGGAGAAGTTCTATTATCTTAGAGTTGAATTCGAGTTTTAGATCTAGATCTAGGAATAGAGAGATTAGTTACCTTTCGTAATCATGTCTGATGAACGAATATGCGTAATTTGTGATATTAATTAAAGTACTTCTAAAGTCAAACCTGAGAGTAGACTCTGTGTATTGTTGTTCTAGTTTCAATAGTCATACGACACAATAATCTTAAAATACTTATTTTACTTTGTCATAATATTAAAAGAAGAAGAGAATTATATAGGCTACACCACATTCATTCACAAAATATCGTTGCGCCGCATGCTATGCTATTTTGTGAATGAAATAGTGCGGATTGGGTCCATGCACACCGTGGTGCGTACGCCATTGGATCTTCCCTATTTACTTGTTGTTGTTGCATGTTGCCCTTCTGACCTAGTTCTTTGAGGAATATATATATAGATTGTATGAAATGACGTCATTATTTTTTGTGTCCGTTTTATCCCTAACATTTGAACGGATAAACAGGCGTGTTTGTCCTACTTTTGTAATAAAAAAATGGGGTTGTAAAAAGAAAAGGTATTCGATTCATATTAGCAAAGAGTTTATTTTTAGCCCATTTTTATCCACGCCAATAGTTCATACTTAACCCAATTTGGGAAGAATTACCCCATTTCCCGGACCAACGTGATGGACTACTTATTTAGAGGGAGGGAACTCTGGCGAACTCAGGACATCTTAGGATGTGTGAGTAATGGAACTTTCACACATTTTACAGACCAACAAGGAAATAATTTAACAAACATATGTCAAGGTAATCATTAGACCAACATGTCAAGGTAATCATTAGAACATTATGTCAAGGTTATAGAACGATATGTCAAGGTTATTATTAGCCCAGTATGCCTAGGTTTTTAAAAGACCTATAAGTCAAGGTTATTATTAGACCAATATGTCTAGTTAATCATAAGCCATCTATACAAGACATCGTAAGCACTCAAAGCCAAAGTTTTGATTCTTTTAAGGGACAATGAAAAAATTGTGCAAAGTTTCTACTTCGTTCGAGAGTGACAAAAGGCGAAGCAAGGTATACCAAACAGACAAGAGTGAGTTGGTTGAAGCTTTGGGAAGACTTTCAAGATTTATTTTACTGCCACTTTTTTTTTTTTTAAAAAAAAAAAAGCTTATATCAACTCACTCTGTCTGGTCAAAAGTTTGTACACCTTATTTCTCCCACACCCATCCTTGGATCAAGTTGAAACCTCGCATAATTATTTATTGGCATAGACATGGATCAATACAAGAAAGTAACCCATTACACAATTACTGGGAATTCATTAGTCCCAAAGAATTGTTAACGCTATTTCTCCTTCACGCATATCAAGTTGATACTTGAAACAATTATTTAGTGTACCTAACAAAAACATGAACCAATAAACAAATATACTCAATTAATCAATAAATCATTGGTAATTAATTATTTTGTTTCATATCGAATAAAGGAAATAATTTGTACGTTATTGGTAGATATAGTTTTAAGTACTGGGTACTTCCACTTTAAGTAAGCTTTTGTAAATACACACATTTAGCCACGCCATAATATTGCTAAAACAGTGAAAAATACGGATCACGTGACAGCCTTATGTATTGCGTAATTTGTATAGAACATATAGAGAAAATGTTGTTTGTTTACGTTTGGGGAATGAGGCCCATTGTACACCTTCAATGACGATCCACAAACTATTTTGTTAGGTTCCTATGATTTATGTGGTCTTGGAATCATCAGATTTAGGTATACAATAGATCCAGTCAGTAAAATCTAGGACCTTCAGTTTGACAAATTGATTCAAGTGCTTAGATCCATGAGCCCGCTGTAAGTAATTTCGTAAATCGAAACTCTAGTCTAGACATACTGCTCACTGATCTCTACAATATTTAGTGTCAACTCGCTCTGCATCGCCACAGTGGCATAGCAAGGGATTTGAAGTCCCAGAACTGTCAGATGGCTGCTTTTGTAGAGTAGCATTGGCTGCTTTTGTAGAGTGGCATTGGCTGCTTTTGTAGAGTGGCATACGTTTTGGGCTTTCGTCACGAATGTCCCGGGATCGAATCTTGACCGTCGTCCATCCCCCCTCTCATGCTGCGAGATGTTAGGGATAGGATGTTTTAATCTTCGGATGAAAGTACGCCCTAAAGACGTCAAATAAAACTAACAAAAAATGAAGATATAGGTCTGTTGGTCGTCTGCTTAGACCGTAACTCTCTCACATGATCAAACTCAATCCTACTGCCAAAGCTTTCAGAAACGAACTGCTTCTCGCCTCGCATCCGCTTCTGTTATAGCCATCCAAACACAGCACTCCATTGGAACGTCCACGTTTTTTACTGTCCACTCTAGTGACCACCTCGATGGACTAGACATCCGTGGTTCAGTAGTTGACAACACATTACAAAATAGAGACAACAGGGCGGGGTCACCTGACATGACAAGAGGAGACAAGGGGACAGCACTCTATTATTGTAACTCTCAGCAGACGAGCTCCAGTGTTTACCAATGAGCAGTATTTCCTACGCGTGGAGCACTTTGATTTCCAACACCATATAAACACGTTGCAATAGACTGGCGTGAAAAACTATTGTGCATAACTAAAAACCTAGGTGAAAAAGTGAGCAATATTTAGACTAGTCTTCTAATGGTATGTTTGATCAAGGCGGAAACTAGACTTCTGCCAATGACGCACTACAAAACATGGACTGAGCAAATATATTTAGCTGACGACTTGTGCATGAAGCAAAAAATATTTTTCAGTATTTTCTAAAATGACGCTATAGATAGTCTGAATGAAATCCAAGACAGGATGGCCACTATAAGAGACAAGATGGCCACTACACGAGACAGGATGGCCACTATAAGAG
>JADKLZ010001483.1:1943424-1955190 GCA_021533235.1 Biomphalaria straminea
AGTACTGCTGAAAATAAGAAAGTACTGCTGAAAATTAGAAAGTACTGTACTTTTTTTCATGTTACAAATGTGATAGCCTGTGAGTGTGTGTGTGCGTGTGTGTGTAGCATGTTACTGTGAAATGTTTGAGAACTTCTCCATTAAAAACCTCAAATCAACGTACACACTGTAACTAGACCAGATCGTTTTTGACAGTCTATTGAAACCTTTGAGTCCAGGTATGTTTTTTGTGAGCTATTTTCAAATCAGACGGTTTTTTTCCTCCTAATGCGCTATTCTGAATAGGAGTGGTGGTGTTGGTCGGTCATTGACTTATATGATCTAATTGCTAGTACAACTGAACTAATGCAGGCGTCATATATATTAAATAATCCAACTTGAAATAACTTGAACAAACTTCTCTTGTGAACACAAACCTGTATTACTACATTCACAGATGTAACTTCAGATGAAACGTAGATTTAATAGTAACGGGAATAAACGTTTTTCTTAAATCTCACAACAAAGACACGTCTTTATTCTTTCATGCCTCTAGATCCCCCAAATACGGCCCGCGGGCCACATTAGGCCCGCGACGTGGTTTCATACGGCCCGCCGAAACGTCGGTACTATGTGTAGAAAATCCCCCCCCCTTTTTTTTTCCTCTTTAAAGTTTAGAAAATGTATCTTTACTATTCTTAATCAACGTTAGGGCTATTTTTTCTCTGATGGATTGGTAGGCCTACCAAGACAATTAAAGTTTGTAGGCTTATGCAATAGGAGAGTCGAAGAAACTAAAAAATGAATTTAGAATCTACCAGGAAAAGTGACTGGATCTTGACTTTTATTCTGTTGAACATGATAATAAACCAACATATTTGTTTTGTTATAAAGCACAACAACTTATAAACGCATTATAAAGCATCCTTAGTTTGAATGCAAAGTAAAGTTTATTAAACTACGCCTGAAGGATCGATGGGAATATTTACCAACAAGAGACAAGAATTTGGTAAAGCTATTTACACTGTTGCTCACATTTTAGGTAGAGAAATGAAGCCAGTTTCCGACGTTCAAAAAAAATATATACTGCCAATATCGCATTAATTAATGTAAATACTAGATGCAGAGTTTCTAATTAATTTGTTATAGGCCTTTTGTTTTTTATTTTTATACATTTTCGGTCATGTGGCCCGCGACACGAGTGTCGGAAATTAAAATGGCCCGTAGGTCGAATTAGAATGGGCATCACTGCTCTAGATAATCTGCAGTTCTTAATATAAATTATGACAGACCCTGTCGTGATTTCATCATCATTCTCCAAGACCAAACAATGAATGCTCCCTTTCTTCATCGTCACCTAGGAAACACACACACAATTTTAGTGTCTAAATGAGAACTTATCACATCGGTCAGTAGACACACGGACTAGTCAAAATACTGACTAGTGGACACTGAAACGTGATTCTTGGGCTGAGCTACCCCGAATTTCACTATTTACTCGAAATGAAAAGTAAGATCTGTGGTTGCCCCCTATCGCAGACATTGATCTAGCTATCTTACATACGGCAAGACATCTCTGTCCAGCGACACCAAACGTAGCTCTACCGCAAGCCGAACACAACGCACTATGCATTCCCCCAACAGGAACCGCTACTCCTGACATTTTCCTATCAGTCAGCAGACGTGTACGCATTCCATTCAAAACGAAATAATAACGATTGTTATTGCCAGATTTTCTTGATCGTATGGTAAACATGCAATCAAACACGTTCAAACCAACACGAATTCAATGTGCGCGCGTGTGTACTGATGGGAATTCAATCAAAACAAACAAGATTGTGAAAAAAAAAACCCAGGCGCCCACTCAAATATGAATTACGTTTGATCTTCTAATCTTCAACAAAGTCATCATTTCCGTTTGGCTGCTGGACATCTTGATTCTATATCAGACTGATGCTATTGTATTGCTATCAATTCCGATGACGTTTTGTCTGGAACGAAATAATACTATCTCAGCTGAATTTCAGGTAAAGGGTATTGTGAGAATGTCTTTCAATTAGTTGCAATGATTACAGGCAAAGGAAACACTCAAACAGCGCATGTCCACGTGGACGACTTGAACGAAATACTGGTACTTTATGTGGTCTTTGAGATGGCTACATATATATGCCAGTGCAAATGTTATCCTAGGCAAATGTTGGTGCTGGTATATATGTCAGTGCAAGTCTTGTTCCAGCCAACTGTTATGGGATGGTATATACTTATATACTATATATAATATATGTAATATATGTCAGTGCAAATCTTGTCCAAGTCAACTGTATTGGATGGTATATATGTCAGTGCAAGTCTTGTCCTAGTCAACTGTAATGGGCTGGTATATATGTCAGTGCAAGTTTTGTCATAGTCAACTGTAATGGATTGTATATATGTTAGTGCAAGTCTTGTCCTAGTCAACTGTAATGGGCTGGTATATATGTCAGTGCAAGTTTTGTCAGTCAACTGTAATGGGCTGGTATAGATCTATATGTTAGTGCAAGTCTCGTCCTAGTCAAATGCTTCAGGGTTAAAAAGTGCACTTGACATCCAAGTTGTTTGCCTTGACGCCAAGATTGTATCGATGTAAATTCATATCAAACTACAGCACATGGAATAGTCCAGACAATAACACAGGCCAAAGGTCAACATCAAAGAAGTTTATGTCTCCGCAATGCAGACACCATCACCAAGTTGGTCACGGAACGCTCCTATCAGGCAGCATCAAGATGCAATGGACTGCGCATGACAAGTGGCAGTGGGCAAAGACTGTGATCATGTGTGAAGTGGCAGTAGACACTGGTCACGACTGAGATCAAAGCATTGCGTCATTTAACGCAAGTTCAACAAACATGCCGAAAACCTCAATCAATCGTGTATAATATCTAGAGTGGAAAACAGTGTCTCCTTCAACCACTATTTAAAAAAACACGACAACACTATGTCCATGTTTTCTACTACCAGCTTCATTGCACTGTACATTACAAAGAGATTGAATGCTTTCAAACGTGTTTCCCTTCATGATATCTGCTAGTAATTAGCAAATTGAAGTCATTGGAAAGAAAGAAAAAAAAAGAAAGAAAAAAAGAAGTGGGGGGGAGGGGGTCGCAGAGAAGTCATTAGATCTTGCAGTTAATCTCTAACAATGTCCAGCTCTGACCTCATAACATACACAACTTTGTGTCAATGTGTTAACAAAAAGATGTTAAGAGTTCACTTGAGCGTTGTACTCAGCACTCTAACCATAAAGCTGTTTCATACGACATAGTTGGAACATAGCATGGAACCATTACAATCACCGTGATCTAAGCTCTATGTTCTCAATTCACTGATGAATTCAGATAGCCCAGTCTTTCTCTTGTTTCTGTTTGTCGCTCTTGTTTCTGTTTGTCGCTTTTGTTTCTGTTTGTCGCTATCATATAAAAATCTAAATAGTCGACTCATTTTCAGTGCCATTTTTTATGTCACTCTTCAGTCTATTTGTTAGTCAATCATTACAAATATTTATTCAAATAGTCCACACCCACTAAGTCTGTTAACTCTTACACTAGCACCAGCTAAAGTCCACAGCTAGAGCCATGAACTGATTCCCACAGTTACAGCCATGAACTAATCCCCACTAACGTCCACAGCTAAAGCCATGAACTGATTCCCACAGTTACAGCCATGAACTAATCCCCACAGATTCAGCCATGAAGTAATCCCCACTAACGTCCACAGCTAAAGCCATGAACTGATTCCCACAGTTACAGCCAGGCCCTAATCTCCACAGTAACAGCCATGAACTAATCCCAACAGTTACAGCCAGGACCTAATCCCCACAGTTACAGCCATGAACTAATCCGCATAGCTAAAGGCATTAGCCAATTCCTACAGCTAGACTCAAAATATCGCGATGAAATAATTCCCACAGTTATAGCCTCTAACTCCTAGACTACTCTTTTTTTTTTTTTCAAATACAGTCTTAGATGACATTATTTAGATCTAGTACTCTAAGACAGACGAAATGTTCTCAAAACCCAGAATGAATAAGATAAGGCGATGAAACCAAGCCCACAATCCGTCTGAACGTGAGTAGTTGTGCGCGTGGGAAGGTGGCACTAAACAATGACTACGCGTTTCATTCATTTCGAACGCGAGATCTTCATCTGGATCTACCAACACATCAAAACAACAGAGCCGACATCTCAAGGGCCATGACCCGGAAGTGCTATCTCAAGCAGACCAAAACGCGAAGCATTATCATTTAGCAGACTACGTCTTGAGTTACTGCCCCGGAGCTCTTTGCAACGTTAGCAGAAACACACATAAATTCAAGCCTCGAGTCAAACTGTGTATGTTGAAGAAATAAATCTAATGGTTCATATTAGGAAAAAAAATTCCAGGAGCGGAAAGACACTGGTTCAGGCTAATGTTTTGCCCACCTAATAATATTTTTAGATTTATATATATTAGGAACAGATACCACACAAACTGAGTACACCATCATGGTTATAAATATAAGACCTTCATTCATCCCCACCTCCACCTTTTTCAATTCTTAAAAACAAACGTACATCTAATAAAAAGAAAAAAAAATTGTGTTCATAACAATAGAACCACAGTAAATTATATAAGACTTGTACTTGGCTCCGTTTCCTTCCTCTGAATCTTGATAGAAACAAATAAAGAATTTAATCTCATCAGTATAAGACCTGGTCCAGTGATAGCCCACACCTGGGAATGAGGAATCCGTCTAAGGTGTTATGTTTATAGGCTATTAGCTGTCTCTCTCTCTCTCACACACACACACACCCACGAATGTCGAACACCAAGGTAAACACATAACGTCCAACTAATCTTACACGAGACCAGATTACATGCATTCAGTTGCGGCACGTGGGCATCACGTGGCGGCCAGAGAGGGCGTAAAAGAGGCTGCCCGAAAGGCCGAATCCATAAAAATAACATAACATATTCTACCGGTGCCACACTGAGAGAGCAAAGTCGACAAAGAATCGTTATCACACCCCCCGCCAAAGCCAACGCGGACAGTATCTGAAAAGCAAATAACATTCACTTGTACGGATGGCAAGCTTGCATTTAGGATTGAAGGGAGCGATCCACTTTGGAATGGTGCGGAAATTTCCACACAACGATTCCCGTGGAATCTATCTATAAATTATTAAAGAGGTTATTAATCATGACTAAATCTGGCTATCTTCGTGACCATGATCCATCAACAGATGATAAAAAAAGGGGCCATCCTAAAATTATAGTTAATGATGATAAGTGGCAATTAGAATAATGTTATGATGGTCAGAACAATGGGGGCTATCTTATCCTTCTTACTTGAAATCGAAGGGGCTAGAGTTTTATCCACATATATAGTTCGTTTAAATATTTAGTTCAGCGTATTTGAACCTAAAGCGCGACACGTGCTAACCAAGAGGGATGACGCACGAAATAAATGAAGTATTAGAGACCAATATGTGAATACTGTTGAGTTGAAAAACTACATTAGTGCAATGCTTAAACATTATACTAGACAAATCGTTACTTCTTAGTACGTTATCCTGCCTCAACGTGGCGCTCCCGTGGAAACGGCTCACAAGAGGAAGTGGCTAGGCGAAAGGGTAACAAATATGATTCCCGTGGGAGTGCTCATGGGCGGACGAGAGTCTTGCCCCTTCACGGTGCGGATTTGTAAGAAAGCTCCCACACAAACCAGTCACAAATCCATGCGCTGTTCCTCAAGGGACCATCTCATCAATGGCGGATTCCGCACAGTTAGCTTGGTACAACGAAGGTAGATGGTGGAGGCCCCCGGTGCCACCGAGTGGTATTGGAAACAGCAATGCCCTATAAGCATTGACTCGGGTCGCTCCCAGACAGGCCTGTGGTCCGCAGGTTTGTTTTTTTTTACTGTTTGTTTTTGTTCTCGGACGGATGCAGACAGGTTTTTTTTTCAAACTTAGAGCTCGAAGAGCCTTCGGCTCAGCTCTTAGACTATTCACACTTCTTAGTATGGTATACTTGCTAATATCAAGAGAGGCTACTGGAATTAGAAAGACTCAAAATGACCTGTTGCATAAAACATTTCACACGTCTTTGCCAACGCGATTCCACCCGTCTTCTCACAATACAAGGATAGAAGTTGAAATGTCGTACTCATCATTGGCCTCCTTCAGTCGTAGAACGACTATGGTTCCTCTCGCACACTTCCTCGTGTGGCTGTGGAGCCCTATTTTGGAGAGACACTCCCGTCCACAAGTATCGCAGGTAAAAGGTGGTCTTCGCTACAGTGGTAGAGGAGCTGGCCATTTTCCGCGTTGTCCGCTTTTCTTCCAGAGCTGAGGCCCATGCTCTTTCGCTGTCCATAGCTTTCTTGGTCTACAGAAATGTCGTACTATCGTTCTATTTATTTGGCGTGGCCAGGCTCTTTTTTTCATGGCGCCTTTAGGCTTGACATGGAGATAATCTTATGAAGATCAAGGACATTGCTAACGTATAAGTCTCTCTGAGGTGTGTGTGTGTGGGGTGGGAACGTAACATGTTTTGAGAACCACTGATTTAGTCTATCGAAACAGATATGGGCGCATTATCTTGGGTCTTTGACACTATCTATGTCACTGACACTAGCAAAGGCAAAGAAGAACAATGTACAAGACATTAAATCGAGGAAATGCAAGATATTAAATCGAGGAAATGCATTTCTCTATAAAATAAGTAACATTACCCGCCGGCTACGCCCACTGATTTGGTTTAGTTTGACATTGACCCCCCTCCATTTTGTTCTTACTTCTTACTTGAACCGACCTGTACATTCGAGCCCCCCCCCCCCCCAAAGCCTCCACCTTAATATATAGTCCTATTTACACTATCTGATTCATCTTAGGCTTTTTAGTTATATCGAAATATTTGATTATCTGTACGATATTATTGGCCTGAGCCTTTTTCACTCTTTTTTTTTTGGCCTCAAACCCTTTTTTTTTCTTTTTTTTTTCCCCACTTTCAATAAAGCTGTTCACATTTTAGCAATTCCTTTTGTGGCCAGTGCATTCTTGTACGTGATATGTTTAAAACTCCATCCACTCTTTCAAGGTGACCTGCCCAACGTAGTCTGTTTCTTTTTATTTCACTATTGGTGGGTCATCATACAATGGAACCAATCGTAAATAAAAGCATTTAGCCACGTCATAATATTGGTAAAACAATGAAAAAAAAGTATGTTGTGACAGCCTTTATGGATTACATATTTTGTATAGAAGATATATAGAATCACGTGGCTAAATGTAGTTTGTTTACGATTGGTGAATGAGGTCCATTGATAAATCTCATGGTTAGTGCGTGTCCTCCACCCCCACCCCCCCAGTTTCGTCTTGTATAGCCCCACAAACGTATGGAACACGCGACACCCAGGTTACTAATCAGCCACATGAAGAGGCACAAAACTCCAGTGCAAAGCCCTCAGCCCCCTGGATGACAAAGTGGCCATCGTCGAACCACGAAGGACGAACTATATACTAACTGGCCACAAATACGTATGACCTTAACATTAATCACAATTCACAGACGATTTCTCACGAGGTGTCAAACTCGAACTTTGCTTGTAATTCTACTGTCTATCGCTTCAGTGCAAGAATCACGTGGTGGGAATACACTGGATCCTGGTTAAAACTGAACACACTTGTCTAAATATTTGTGGTTCACATGTATATCATCTGTTTGTCATAACTCTTAAAGTGGTGGCAGGATGGGAAGGGGGTAGGGGGCACTTAGATATAATCAAACCATGATAACAATCATTTGAACCACAAAGTTGAACCACAACGTAATCAAGAAAATGTGTATGATCAAAGTCAAATTGTCCCGTCAAAACAATTATTGTTTCACATCGTTGTGTTGTCAATTGTCTCAAGTTCATGTCTGTGTCATGGGCAGAACTGTCAGAGGCACGGAGAGAAAACTTGTTCATGTGGACAATTAAAGTGTTCAGAACTCTTAACAACAAAATCATTTCTGGCACATAGATATTTAAGAATATGTGCAGGAAATATACAATAATGCAGTGAAGTTGAAATAGTCAAGGTTTTCTCCTGCATTGAGTCGTCAACAGATTTTATTTGAAAGTCCTAACTGGTACCAATGCGTGATTAAAATGGCGAATTAAATTTTTACACATTGGCAATACTGGCTGACAACTAGATTTTTTTTTCAAAGCATTCTTGTTTATTATTTCAAGACATTTGATGTTAATGTAAACATTAAACTCGCTCGCCCCTCCATGTGTCCACACAATCTTTCGTTCGCTATTCTAGGTACATAAACTGATAAAGATGGTCTTAACTTTTACTAGATTTGCTGACTTGGGTTTCCCGTTTGTCTAATCAAACAGAAACCGGAAATCACACAACTTTCTCCTTTCACTATGTACAAACTGGAAGGTGAAATCTAGATCTAAAAACCACAACAAACCCTCAAGCTAAACACCAGACAAATTTGTTCAACTTGAAAATGTTTTCTACAAACTAGTGGAACCAGAGAACGTGGATGTAATATAAAAACAAGATCAATATTGTCTTTCCCTCCGGCACTTCTTTTCTTTTTTTTTTTTTGTTTAGTCCCTGATTCTTAAAAAAATCTTTAATTGAGGACACGTGATTGTTTTCTAAAGGAGATGAAAAACAAAACAGCTTTGTTGTTATCTAAATTGGCGAGGTGAACTTTTTTTTTCCCTTTCATTGAACCGTTACGTGATGCGGTCAAGCCGTAGTGTTCTTCTTAACCGCGCTTCCATCAAAACACTTTGCACTTTCAGGAACACACTGTAATGGTGTAAAGATGGCCGAATTGGTTTTCTTTACTAGATCTAAAATGCATGGAGCTAGGCAGAGAGGCACTATCTACACAAAAAACAGATGCTTTTTGGGTTCATTGCACCAAATTAGTTCTGGAAAAACTGTACCGAGTTAGTTCTGGAAATTGTCGTTGAGCTGGCCACATGACATCTTTGTTAAACGAGGGTCACATATATTCTTTTGTTTCATCCCTTGAGTGGTCTCCTTCAATCTAAATAGCGAGACAGGGTCGAACTACAAGGTGACAAGCATGTTTTGGAAGCAAGGAAATAGAATTCATACTAATCGTCCAGTAAACTTTATTTATTAATTATTATTTACTATGGAGATTAAAACAATTAAAAAGCATTATTAAATTATTTTGGGGAAAAATAAATGAAGAACATTTATTTATTTAAATAAACAATGCAAAAAGTGAGCTGCTGTCCACTAAACACACATTTGAATTCTAAAGAGCTGGACACACCACGTACAGATAACAGGAGATATTCTTGTCAGATATCGGAAAGGACAGGCAAAAGTGAACGAGGTTACACAAAGATTGACGTCATCAGAAAGAGTGGCTCGGATTTACGCTTTAACTTCATGATATTCTAACACACAAAAATGATTAGATTAAGAAATGAAGAACAATGTCAATCAACCAAAAAATGAGCTTTTACAACACCACACTGGCTCGGGAGCACAAGAAAAAAAAATACTACCTCGCGATCTATAGGGCAGATGATGTTTCTATTGCCTACGGTTAACGAGAGTGTCATGTGGCCAGCACAACGACCAACCGCTTTACTTTCCCCAACCAATGTCAGGTACCCATTAGTGTTACGTGAGCTCAGGGGCATTCCCAAAAAAAAATCCTGAATCTTTGTCGATTTTCGAACCCTATAAAAACCTAGAAAAGGGAGGAGGCTCAACAAGAATGTATCAGACCTCCTACCAAGCTACAAACAAGAGATCTCCCTACTTGGGCAAGCAAAATGGCAGCAACGTCTGACAAGCAGGCTACATTTTGTCTTAGTTTGGTCTCCTCTTCAACGGCCTCCAAACATTCCTTATATATTCTGCACGTGTTCTAGACACAACGCTCAGTGATCACTTACAACAGTATCCTTCGACTTACGCCCTAAGTGGACTTAATGGGCTGCAACTAAAAACCACAAGATAAACTATTCCCTTTGTGACGGGCCGCCGTCTCCACAACAAGCCGTGTTAAAACATTTCCCGTCATGCAACCTTCTCACCCCCCCCCCATCCCGTTTTGTTTTTTTTTCCTTCCTTGCATCTTCTCCTATCACGGTAATTGATCCGGGCCGATGGTCTAAAGGTAACCTAATTCACAACCGGACGTCGGCCGGACGTCGCCGATGACGTACAACCTGGCGAATTTGTCGCCGGCCCAGTTGCCATGACAGCAGATTACGGAATTCAAATGTTGACATTTGTGGTGTGATTGGCTCCGACGTGTGTGACGCGGAGGCACGTGATCGAGAGGAAGCACGCAAAGGTTAGTCTGGGGTCAGGTTCAGAAATCTTTTAAAGAAATATGTGCAACTGAACGCGTGTCTGTGTGTGTGTGTTAAGCATTTCTGTGTGAGCGATAGTTGTGTGCATGTGCAGGGATTTGCTAAGATACAAAGAGAGTGTATTAGTACATACAGGGTATTTCTGAGGATGTTCAGGGTGTATAAGTGTGTGTGAGCTTGTGTTTAAGTACACGTGATTGAAGTGTGTGTTTGTGTGTCAGAATGTGTGTGTGTATACGTTGTTGTGGCGGGTGGATGAATGAACACAGACATCAACAGCATGAAGCAACAGTTACGACGGCGGAAGTCGTAAACTGGAAGACCCAATCAATGGGAATGCTCATCACATGGAAGTCATTCGAACGAGTTTCCATGGTTACTCCTAATGTTTTGATGGACTCTAAAACAATAAAAAAAAGTTTAGACAAACAACGTCCTCTGCTTCTGACACCTCTCTTTAACTCTTTGTCTCCGTAATTATTTACCACATTCTGGTGGAATCAACGTTGGTATCGTTTGTTCGGAGAGAAAGAGTTAAGGTGCGTTGGTCCGACCACATACCGGATACAGAAATCTCAAAGTTGTCCAACATGAACAGTATCAATGCGACAGTATAAAGGTCCCAGCCTCGATGTACAAGTAGTCCGCGTGCCAGACTAGCCGCTTGGGAAGGAGTAATCCTACGATCTACCTCCACTAACCGTTATAGAAAAGTCACCACAGCGTAGAGGGTGAGACGGTTCAGCGGAGAGTTTCTTTCATTTTCCTCAAATGCAACGCTTGTTTGTTAGAGCATGCTGTTGGGAGTCCACAGGAAGAACTATGTCCATCCTAGTCAGACGTTTTCACGTGAGTGCCATGATAAGGACAGGGATGTCTCCTCCTCCTTCAGTTCCAAGACTCTCTTGAATTGACTCGTTTTTAATTATTTATTTTTCATCGCCAGAGATTTCTTTTATTTTAAAAAGCAAATCAATAAGATTTTTTATTAAAAGGGAATGAGAATTTCGGCCAAATGCCACTCCTTACGCTCAGGAGTCACAGTGGCTAACGAAGGCGTCGAAGTGAGCTCCACCAGCAGCGCACAAACAATGTCTACTCAGTCGAATAAGTCGACTATACGAGACGACAAACAACTTGACGTAGATCTTTCCGGTCGGTCAAAGCAAATCTAGTCCGTCGATTTGATTGGCTGAGAAAGGGGTGGCCATTCGTTCAATGTATCACTCCGCCTTAATCGTCCAGATGTAAATAATGAAAAAAGGAAGAAGAAAAAAAAAAGGTTGAGTACTTTTATGACTGGGTGACAAGATAGCGCACATTTTTGTTGAGCAAAACATACGACGGAACGAGTTGAATCACTCGACGGAACGAGTTGAATCACTCGA
>JADKLZ010001483.1:2011259-2036415 GCA_021533235.1 Biomphalaria straminea
GATTTAATTATATTTATAAGCTTGTGTGTAAATTAGTATTAGAAAACCCTAACTGAGCCTCAAGAATTACACAAAAGGTCTAGCCCCTTAACAGAGCCGCAAGTTTAACTCAATGACGTCACAATGATTGTCGCAAGTCTATTGGTTGATTTGAAAATAAATATTCTTTTTAAAAGAGTTAAGTCAGCTGACATAGTAGGCGCAAAAAGAGCAGTCTGAGTTTTGCTTTAGAAGCGAGAGGTTGATGTCTCTGGTGTGTTCTATAATAGTATTGAAGAAAGAGCCTTAGTATTGTATTTTCAATTTTAATATGTACCTTGTACATAACTGTACTTAAGTTGTGTTTGAATAAAAGTTTCTAGTGTTTTATTTCTATGAGGAAGTTATTCAATTTAATTCCTAGATCGTCTATGTTCATAATTATATTTAATTCAAGAAAATCCCCGGCACCACACTCATCATTCAACATAGAAGAATACAAGTTGTGACATCCAGAACTAATGAGTGTGACAATAACCAACACCCTGTATGGCAGTGCTGAACAACTGAAGAAAACAGCACACTTTTTTTTCCTTGGCACAGTCTGCAAAAGAGCTGACAGCTCAACAGCAATAAAGCTGGCTAGAAGAAGAAGAAGAGTCAGAAGTAGAGGAAGCAATCAAATCACATAAAGTTGGCAAGTGGCCTGGAATTGATAACATACCATCAGCAGTTTTATTACATATAACTAATTTTTTTTTGACAATGTTCCAGAAAAAAAGGGATGAAAAAACATGGCCAAAAGAATGGACCCAATCAATAATTATTCCTCAGTCCAAGAAAAGTAACTTGAGATTATGCCATAGGGTTCTATGTTAATCTCACTGATGTCAGAGTGATCTTGCAACACCCTGACTGAAAGTGGAATAAAGGAGTTTTTAAATCTTTCTGTTTTAATGGAGAGTAGATGGGCACTTTGTCCAGATTTCATGCTCCATGTAAAAACATTCTAACATGAACATATTTGTATTGCAGGTTTGTGGGGCCTAGTAAACAATGCTGGCGTCTGGTACTTTGCTGACCTGGAAATAACTTCAGACCAAATTTTGCAGAAGGTCATGGACGTCAATCTGTTTGGTGCCATTCGACTGACCAAAGCTGTGCTGCCATTGCTCAAGCAAGCTCATGGAAGAATTATCAATGTTTCAAGTTTATTAGGTAATGTCACCTTATTTGTACTTAATGACAAAGTAATACCGTAAATGAAACCTGCTTTTTATAGAACAGAGTCGACTCATGACCAATAATCAAAGAAGGCCTGAACATTGGCCTCTAACGTCACAACCGCTGGATAGTCTAAGAGCCGAGCCGAAGGCTCTTCGAGCTCTAAGTTTGAAGAAAAACCTGTCTGAATCCGTCCGAGAACAAAAACAAACAGCCAAAAAAAACAAACCTGCGGACCTCACAGGTCTGTCTGGGAGCGACCCGAGTCAATGTCTATAGGGCATTGCTGTTTCCAATACCACTGGGTGGTACCGGGGGCCTCCACCATTTACCTTCGTTGTACCAAGCTAACTGTGCAGGATCCGCCATTGGTGTGACGGTCCCTTGAGGAACAGCGCATGGATTTGTGACTGTGCTGTGGAAGCTTTCGTGCTACTCCGCGCCGTGCAAGAGGTGGACTCTCATCCACCCGTGGGCACTCCCACGAGAGTCCTGTGTTTGTTACCCTTTCGCCTAGCCACTTCCTCTAGTGAGCCGTTTCCACAGGAGCGCCACGCTGAGGCAGGGTAACGTGCTCCCGAGCGTCGCAAGCTGTGGGGAGGGGAGACCACTAGCTCTTTGCCGCAACTATTGGTTTAAACTGCCCACAGGTTGTGATGTGGCTAGTCATTGCTGAGGCTTTTAGGTTGACTTGCCAATTCAATAACTCTTTCTTACCTGTTAATATATTAAATCAAAGTACCTTATTCTAAAGTTGAAACAGAGTATTTAATGTTTGACTGTGTCAGCTTTTTACATTCTATATTCAACTTGGTCCATGCTGGTCTCAAACCTGCCCTTTTATTTTTAATGTAACGTAGTCCTGGGAGACTTAACTCTTTCTCTCTGTAATTATTTTTCCACTTTCCGACAGAATTCTTCATTTTGCTCATTACTATTTCACTATCCTGTTATGATTAAGCTTCGATAGCTTTGTTGTTTGTTATCAGAAAATGTTGTATTTGGTATAGAATTAAAGGGCAATGCATGCTCTTTTTATATAAAGCAAAATAAAGTTTATAAGAAAAAAAAAATTTAATGAGGTCAAATCAACTATGGTATCGTCAACTAGGATAGAAAGAGTTAACAGATAAAGGTTATTTCTCAATCAGGTTAGAGGGAATAAACTAAAAGTGTTTATATCTTCAAATATTTGTTTTCAAAATATTTGTATTCAAAATATTTGTTTTCTTGTATTATTTGACTTAGGAAGAATCTCTTTGGAAGGTAATGGAGCATACAGTATGTCTAAACATGCCCTTGTGGCCTTCAGCAATACACTGAGGCTGGAGATGAAGAAATGGGATGTGGATGTGTCCATAATAGAGCCAATAGCTTACTATACAGGTAACATTTGAGAAGTTAAAGCTCAAATATATACAATAGAAACAAATGCAGTGAACAATATGTGTGAAAATGGTATTGTAAATTTTCTCTACTGCCCAACACAACACATCTAGCTCAAGAACTTCACAACAAGAGTTCCAAATAACAATGTGGTAGTTTAATAACTAAATACATCAACAGCCAATTCAACACCGTAGACTTGACTAACAACAAACGCTTTGATGTACATAACAGAACCAAACTCTCCTAGTCTCTCTGTATACTCCTGGACTCGTACATCTACATTCTCAAGGGCTCACATTGTATCGCACCTGTAATAGACACACTTAAACAAGAGTCTCAATTAACACATTAATTTTATTAGCCTTCTATTCAATTCTCTTTCACTCCAGCATCTTATTGTGAATCTGACCCACTTTTGCACACTGTTCTGACGTACACACTTTTCTTGCTGCTCACTCATCCATGTACAATTAAAGTAAACTGGTCATTTCATACACAGGCACACACACTCAGGGGTGGACTGGGTATCAAAATCGGCCAGGGCATTTCTATACCATCTGGCCCACTCATTGTATATCATATGACAGGCATCCAATTATAGGTTTACTTGTCCTCAAAATTATTTTGTTAAAACTCGTTGACTCCGAAATTATTTTCCAGTTTTGGACAGAATGTTTTTTTTTTTGCAATTTGGAGCAAAAAGAATGCTTCGATTAAACTTATATAACTTATGTTTTTGGTTAGAAAAAATATATTTAGTAAAGAATGAAAAGGAATGCATGCCCTTTTGATATAGCACAAGGCAATTATTATAAAACAAACAATTATTTCTAGATCGTATGCATGTCTACAGTAAACTCTATATCCTTATAAGCGATATAAGCCTTATGTTGCTTTTTGATAGGTAAGTGTGTAGGGTCTAAAAGGATGAAGCCTAAAAGTAACACTGTCTACGGGTGTAGGCTGTCACATTATTTGTGAAAATGTGTTAGATAAAAATAGTATTACACTGTAGAGTCTGTTAATGTTTCTTTAAACACGACTCTCAAAATGTCACTTTTATCAGAGAATAATATAAAACCCTCATGGTGGCATCCATGCTGCCCTTTCTGTGGCCCTGCTGGCTGATTTAGGTACCAGCCCACCTGGCATTTGCCCATATAGCCAGTCCGCCCCTGCACACATTGCACTACTAACCACTCAAAAGACATACACTTACTATCACAGCACCATCCTTACTACCTTGCTGTCCTGAACTGAACTCCCTACACACTCTTTCTACAAAAGCTTTTATGACCATAACACAGGTCATATTTGTGTGATCAGGGAACACTGGGACTGTATTGGAGTAATGTCTTACTGAACAATGTGATCAGGGAAAGTGGAATACAATGTTATTTGTTCTTATTGTTTTAATTCTTACTGTTCTATTTTTAGGAAATATGCAAGGAGCTGCTTTAATGCAAAGGAAAGAGGAATTATGGGATTCTTTAAATGAGGAAACCAAAAAGGTAAATTCTGATTTGTTTGTACCTAGAAATCACAAATTCTGGTATATGTACACCAAGCAGGATAAACATAGACAGGTTGTTTTAGTTGATACACATAGGTTCATTTAGAAAGATAAACATAAACATGCTGTTTAATACACACCACTTCTAAAACAAAAATAGATACACAAAAAGGGTTTCTTGAAGTAAAACAAAAGATGTTTAAATATAATTATTCTGCTATTGGAAAGAAATGACAAAATGTATGCCACCTTATTCTTTGCACAATTTGTCTTAATTTTTATACAAGATATTTATGACTTAATGAATACCCTGTAGCATACAAGAAAATTTTAATTTGATTGCATAAAAATGTTGATACTTTTTTTTTTTAAGTTTATAAAACATTCAAGCCATAGTCACAATACTTTCAATGGGGTGGTGGGTTAAAAAAATTTAAAAAAATAAAAACCTTGTCTTCAACAAGAATCAAAACAACACCTACTCAGTTCTGATACCATGTGCTTTACCCATCAGCAACCAGGCTTCTTGAGGGTAGGTAATGTTGTAGGGCTATCACGAGTGCGAACCGAAACTTTTGTTTTATACAAAAGAAACTTTTTCGTTTTCCTGTCGCTTTGGGTTTAGAAGTAGATCCATTGTATTACAAAAAGGGAAAACGTTTTGTTACATTAAAACTTTATAATTCAATATACTAATTAAACTCATCTATGAAGCTCTGCTCTATTTTCAGATCTATAACAAAGCCTATCTGGATGATGCTTATTCTCACTTGGACTCATCATTTCAAAAATATTCAAAGGATCTCACACCAGTTATCCGATGCATGCGAAGTGCTCTGCTTTCCAAGCGGCCAAAAGAACGCTACCCCTGCGACACGGGGGCCGAGATACTCTTCTTTCTTTGCCCGCTATTGCCTGTCTGGCTCGCAGACTGTCTTTCATACAGTATCTGTGTTCTCCCCAAACGCCTTCGCCTCAACGCCTACTGCGAAGGAAAGTGAGAGCTGCACAATATTATTTCCCCTGTTCGCCTAGAGTTCTCTCTCCTAGAAGAGCATGAAGAAATGTGTTCAGTGTATATTGCATAATAAGTATTACCAGTGTCCATTGTTTTGAAAGCGTAATCTTTGGTTGCACTGAGTTAACTCGTGTGTGGTGTACAAAAGATCAGATGTATTTAAATTCTTATCACATTTAACTATATTTATTTTATTTTTTTTATTATTCACTATTTGTTGCAGGAACAAAGACATTTAGTAGTTCTATATTTATATCTCTCAGCTAATTGAATGCATCGCTTACTATTGTGTTGTTTTTTTTTTCATTCAGAAACATTCCCTCCCTTTGAGCATTACTAACCCTACTTGGGCCTGAAATAGGTCCAACTGTAAACGTTAGAAAAGGTTGCCACTGTATGAATGGAAGTCTAAAACTAAAATATTTTTCCTGTGGGTCTTTTCAAACTGATTTCATTTAACAATGAAGCTCAAAATGTGACATTTCATGAATGGATACTAATTCTTGTTGTCCGATGCTTTCAAAGTGAGAGAAGTTGTGTATGCTTTCTTGTTCGTTTTGTCTTTTTATTGTTGAAAATGATAGCAGTTTTTGTTTTTGTGTATAAAAAGTAGTATCCCCTTCAGATCTTGCGATCTATGGGGCAGTTGATGTTAAGGTCATCTGTTTCTTTGGCCGACGGTTAACGAGCAGGGTGTTATGTGGCCAGCACAACGACCAACCGCCTTTACTTTCCCCAACTAAAGTCAGGTACCCATTAGAGTTGGGTGGACTCAGGGGCGCCCTAAAAATCCTGAGATTCAAAATCCCAGTCTTCACCGGGATTCGAACCCAGGACATCAGGTTCGGAAGCCGAGCGCTTAACCATTCGACCCCCGCGCCCCCCCCCCCCTGTTTTTGTGTATATTTGATATTACTGTCAATGTTTTTGCTATAAGATTATCTCAAGAGGACACACTTGATGCTAAGGAGTCATCTCTGTACAGGAAACTATTATTTATTTGAGACAATCAAAGATAGGCCATAGATATATTTTATTTTTTTAATGCACTAGGGCTTGTAACTGTCATTAATGAAGTTTTATCTAATGTTAAATTATTGACACATAATGAAACAGCTATGATGAATGAGCTAGGCGATGGTGAATGAACCAGATCATGGTGAATGAATTAGGCCATAGTAAATGAACTAAACCAGGTGGGTTTTTTTTTTATAGCTTCCTACACAAGTTTAGAACCCCTGAACTGAGCTCTTAGATTATTTTAAATAATGTCATGAATTCATTTAGTGACTTCATTCATCAGTCATTGTGATGTGAATGAACTTTTTATCTCTTTGACCCAGTGGCCTAAATAACAAAGTGCTGTGTAGTTTTTTTTATTTATTTAAGTTTTCATTGAGCAAGTCTGTACAATTTATTTGACATGCTCAGTGCATTCTGAAGCATACAAAAAGTTCTGAACTAAATACTCCACCAACTTCTAAGTTATCATGACTGTCACATTGTTCACCAAACTACTGGACTCTTAGTGAATCATGACTGTCACAGAGTTCACCAAACTACTTGACTCTTAGTGAATCATGACGGTCTCAAATATTTCTTAATGAACTCAATGATCAATTAGAAAACTGACCTATAAATTCACCTAAAACGTTTTAAATCTAGAACAAAACTGAATATTTTGTAATTACGATATTTTGTTGAATTTAAAGAAATCAAATTTGTCTGATATGTGTGTTGCTAATGTATCTCAACTGTTCAATTGGAATGACTTCATCATACATTTGGACTATCAACCCTGTGCAATATATTTTAATTTATTTGAAGTTGTTTTTTTTTTGTAGTTGGAATTTCAATTATATCCATACATAAGCATTGAGTTGTTGGCTATAGAATAATTAAAATTTTAGTAATTTTGTGTATGTTTATTTCAACTTTTCAAAGTTTTCTGTTAGATTAACACAATGTTCTCTTAATTGTCTGGGTGGAATGTTTGATGAAGTGGATGCAGTTGTGGAGGTTAAAGTTAGAGTGAGGCGTTTTGGAAGTGGCTTAGAGTTACCTTGGTAACCAGACACTATCTATGGTGTGTATATAGATTACTATTTTTCTTTAATGAAATGACTTTAGCACAATATCTCAGATGAATGCATTGGAGCAGTTGATTGAGTCATGAAGCACAAATGTTGAGACTGTAAAATGATGTGAATTTCAGTTGTTTTATCGATGGGCATTCTTGTATTTATACATTGCATTTATTAGCTTCATTCTAGGATAGTTTATCTAACAATTTTGTTGAATGCTATATACAAGTCTTTTTTTTTTTTTTTTTTTTGTAAATACTATAATGTTTAAAATTGCATCCAAAAAGTTAATTTATAAAGTATTTTAAATTTTGTAAAGCTAATGCTTCTGTAAGTTGACATTGCTAGTTAGCGCAAGTATGTGGCTTTGTGCATTGAGAAACAAGCTGCCAACTGTTGAAATAAATGTCATCAATTTAAAGTGCTTTAAAAAAAAATGTCCTTTTTTTCGGGGTTGTAACATTCATTGAAAGCTTGTAGCTTGAATGTTACTTTTGAAATGTCAACTTGTAATGTTGTGATCATTAAAATAATAATCAATTAAAATTCTTTCATCAAGATGTCTGACTCATTGATACCTGTATTTTCATGTTATTTAACTCAACCAGTACGAACAAATACGGCATCAATAGTAATTGTAAATAGAGTTCATAATCTGTATCACTGTATGTGCACTTGAGAAATTTATTGACCACCCCCGGAAGTTATGTTATGGTGTTATGGAACGTGGCAAAATTATCAGCAAATAATAAGTCCTTGATTGCTGAGTTTATCTTTGATTTGAGGTGCCTGAGGTCGAAGAGACCTCCTTTAGTTTCTAACCTTTATTTCATCATTTTTCCAAGAATGCATCTGTCAGTCTAGCAAATTTATCTAAATTTACTGAATTACTCAAAACAAAGGTTTCAATTACAATATACTCTAGAAATAAGTCAATTAATATGTTGTCATTAGGTGGTCATATTTAGAGTAGAACCAAAAAAATTCAAGCAGTAGAAATTATTTTTGTATTTGCAAAGTAGTGATAAAGAATTACTAGAAAAAAAAGGAGAGTGGGGATTAAGATCTTCACTTAAATACCAACAGGCTGACAATCTATAAATGTGAACATATTCTAAAATCTCCAGCATGGCAACAGGGCTGGCCTTCAGCATAGACATTTTCTATGGTTACTTTTTAGAAAAGTAATAGCAAAACTTTTCCTCAATATTATTGCTGGAGTACAATAGGTTTTTAATAATTTGCATATTTTTTCACAGTTTAATTATTTTTCCATCTCATTAGAGGCCACCAAATTCACTTTACCTAGGGCCTCCAATTATTTAAGGCTGGCTCTGACTGCAACAACAAACTTCACACACACACACACAAAACACCAGTATTATACAAGTTTACACAAACATACACTTATATATTCACACAAAAACACCCTAAACAGCTTAAATAGCTAATAGCTCTTCCTTCATGATTGAAGAGTAGCACATTTCTCATATCATATGAACTCGAAGATGACTGTAAAGTTCAATCCTTGCTTTAAAAAGCCGGCCGCATACAAGGCATGGGTAAATATGATCACTTGCAGATCGACCTGCTTCTTCTGTCAGCTTTTTGTTGGCTTTTTTACCCTTCACCCTGGTCACTCTTCTTGCTTCAAATCTCGAGACTCCAAGACTCGCAGCTTTACACCATGGGGAGCGACCGGGAGCTAGTGCTTCCAAGCCGTAAATATATATAGCTTCACACAAAAATAAATTATAAAAACACAAAACAACTAGGTTACAAAAAAAAAACTCAGCTTTTATTGTTTGATAACCAGATGTTTAAACTGATATTCTCATTAAAATATACTGTAGATGAATATGTTGATGTTAATAAATTAAAGAATGGTCAGAAGTAAATGCATAGTATCTAACAAGGGTAATAAATACAGATATAAAAAAAATAGTAATACTGCACCAGTTATTTTAAAAATAGTTGTTTTTTTTTTAATAGGTATAAAGGAACTACTCACAATTCTGACCCACCATTTAGTCAGAAATCTTTTCAGTTATAAAATGTCAGTATCACAAGACATCATACGAATAATAAATTCAAAAGTATTTCTAACGCCTTATTTATGATCATGTACAATATTGTACTAAAACAACCATCAATTTACATCTTATTGTACAGATTACATTTTGATGAAATGCAGGAATAAATAGAACTATTATTATTTATATTGGAATAGAGTCAACAGTCAATTAGCTAATAACTATCACAGTCATATAAATTTCCCAAACTCTGACAGTTTCTGGGCATAAACATCAGGCTGTTTGTTTGGGTCAGCATTGCTTCCCTTTCCATTGGCTGTGATTAGATCATCCTCAGTTGACATGCCAGAAAGCACAAGCATAGAACGGACACCACAGTTCTTAGCAAATACAATATCTGTACTTATGCTATGGAAGAGAAGTTGTTTTTTTTAATGTCACTTTTTTTTTTTTAGAAGTTAAGGCGGAAACTCTGACACTTCTGCATAAAAAGTTGTAATATTAAACATTTTATCATTTTTTTTATTTATATGCTTGGAAAGAATTATATTTAATAAAATAGACATTAAATTCTTTAGTTTTTTAACATACCTATGTCAATCCCCTCTAGATCTAACCAATCACATCACTTTGGCATCTTCAAAATAGGTCACAAAGGTTATGATGCTTAATATTTACAGTGACTGCTAAGCCTATGCCCTAGAACTAGGTTATGGTAGTCATTGATGTAGTTTCACACATTTTTTTTTAAATCAATAGAAGATAACTGTAGGGAAGCGTAGTCGAGAAGCCAAGTACGTTTGAACCTGGCTTGGCTACCTTAGAAGGGGGCTCTAGGTTCGACACCCGACTCAAGCAGAGTAGTGTGTACTGAGCGCCTAAAGGCAGCACGGAAAAAAAACTCCTAGATACCCCCTCCCACCCACTGGTCCACAAATGAGATTGGACCAAAGCGCTCTGAGCATGCTATAAGAATGAAAGTAGTGCTATATAAAAGCTATAATATATTTAGATCTAGACTCTAATTTTAACATGATCTCTGACCCCCGCCCCCCCCCACACACACACACACACGAAAGTGAATAGGATGATTTTGACAATTTGGCCAGATATACATATGTAGGTCAAGCATAGTCTAGTATGTAATCAACACTTCTGATGCTACAGAGACCCGGTGAAATCTGCTGTTTTGGATGCGCAGAAAAATTACATCACAAAAACATCAATGACTAAGTTATTATTGAAAATGAAATTTAAAAAAATATATTCATTCTCTGTAAATAAAAACACATATTATTTCAAAAATTATCAAAACCACCAGAGTTTCCCTTTGAGAGTTAAGAATTTTGAGAGTATAGAAAAACGTTACAATATCAAAGTCTATCAAGGACATTGACCTACCTGTCCCCAGTCATTAAACATCTTGAGGGGTCAATGTTCCGAACTTTCTTCAGCAGATCAAACATGTTCGTTTCAGGTTTGCCCATCAATATCGGCCGTCTGTTGGCAGCTAATGCGACTGGTAGGACCATACAGCCAGTACCTGAGTTGAGAAAAGGGGAAATAATTTCAGCATACTCAAACATGATTCTCAATGTTAATTAAACATTTTTTGGGTATCGTCCTGTCTAAAGAGGAGACAAAGCCTCTCCTTTTACGGGTATTAGTTTACAAATCAAGATACATCTCTATGAGTAGGTAAACAAGGACCAAGAGAGAAGGTTGAAATAATTACACTGTCTTTTAAAAAAACTTGGCATTAAATAATCAAGTATTGGAGTGTTTTTGGATGCCTTCTTGTTGGGAGAGGTCTCTCTTGTTACAGAGCATGGACTAGTTTAGAATGGAACACATTTTTATTTGTCTGAAATGGCATGTGAAAAGTTTGATTACATGTTGACTTTCAACCATGTCTGGTAACAGAAAATTAATTTGGCTAAAATGCTAAAAATATTGAAGCCTGTGTCTGAAGGTATTTAGAGTTGAAACTGAATACATTTTTTTAGTATTTTAAACCCTCCTTAATCTGCCAGCTCCATTGAGTACTTAAAATTAATCATCATCACCATCATCAAACTCCATTTGAGTGAGAGGCTCAAATCCTCTTTTGCAAAAGCCCTGGACAGAAACCCTGCTGTCTTACATAGTGTACACATTAATATAAATTTTGAAGTGTTATTTGTGCTGGCCACAGAAGAGTCTCATTGCAGTAGGAATTTGAAACAGATTTACTTTGTATTCTTGCATCAAAGACTGTAAGTCAAGGTCATAGTGGGGGTTTTTTGGGGGGTAATTTAAGCATACATTAGGTGTAACATGAAATATTAAGTGCGCCTGGTGATTAGAGATGCCAAACATGTGACAGCAGAAAGAATTGGCCTCATCAGTAACATGGGAAGCTGCAAAGGGAAAAGATTGTCTCCTAGACTTAAAATGCCTCAGATACAGATGTTTCTTGAATATTTAGACATTCACATTAGCAATGGCCACTTTGACAAGAGAATTAAAAGTAAAGACTTTCCTCATGGTAACATGGTAAACTCAATTCAGATGAGGAAACTTGATCTTGCAAAAAATGAACATGATAAGGAAATTTTCCTAATATTGTATTTACATTTTTACTATTAAAAATATTTAACTAAAGTACCACCTCTCTAAAGCTTGCTAATGAGTAGACAGAAAATAAGAAACACACACACACAATAAACCTATTGTGCTCTTGGTCTGAAAAAGCCTTAAGTACAAGATACTTTATTTCACAATGGACCATAAAACCATGCAATTAGACATTACTAATTTACCTGGTATGACTATATCTTTGTCTTTGGCAGGAAGTGACCTGTCTTCATTGGTGCCAATAAAAATACAGTCTGGATTTCTCAAGTAACTGGCAGCTTTCATTATCTTCATGTAACTAATGTGTGGGTCAAACCCAACTACCACACATTTCACCTAGGAATGTACAGTACAGTTTCACTGTCATTATATACAAAAATATATTTTAAAAATATATAAATATAAATAAAAGTTTCCCTTTCAGACCTTGTGATGATGTAAAGGCATCTGTTTTAGTGGCTCACAGTTAACAAAGATGCCATGTGACCAGCACAACAACCAACCAACTTTACTTTTTCCCAAACTAATGTCAGGTACCCACTAGAGCTTGGTAAACTCAGAAGCACCCTAATGATCCCATCATCACAATTCAAATCCAATACCCCCTCGGTTCAGAACCCAAGCACTTTAGCAATGAACCACCACACTTCTGTACATTTTCCACTTAATGAAGATAAAATATGGTCATAAATAAATTTCAGCCTAAATGTAAAGGATAAAAGAATTAAAAATGAATGATCATGATGTTTCTCTGCTCTTTCAAAAAATGATTCTAAAGCGTTTTTTGTTTTGCAAGCAAAGAGTTGAAACAGTGACACCATGCTTTCTTCTATTAAAATTGAACACAACTTCTACAATAGTATTCATTACTGCAACATCATTTTTTTTAATGAAAAATTTTGTTAGTCTTGGGTAATTCATAATCAATTCTAAAACTCTAGATCTTGGAGTGTCACAAACTTAAAGTTGGTCAGACTCAAATATTTACCAACCATTAAATATATTTTAAGACATAAAGAAAACAAATGTTACCTCTGAATCTAAAACCGTAGTTTTAAACCACTCCTCATAACTACTTCCATTCAAGGGATCTGGCTATGTGGTACACAAAATAACAAGAGAAAAACAAGAAATAAAACAAAGCAAACAATTTATCTAAATAGAAACACATCAAGAAAGATTCAAATATCAAGTTGAAAGCCAACAACAAACAAAAGAATCAAATATGTAAATAATAACAAATTAACTTATAAAATGGAGTGTTATGATCAAAATTGCAATGTATTCTGAAAACAAACTATGATTTCTCTTTTCAAATTGGCTACAGTTTCATCCCAAAAATATATTTTGTTTTGTTGACAGAATTCAGATTACAAATAAATCAGTAACATCCATTTACGATTAAAATCATTATTCAATTCCAACTGAAAATTATTTCACCCCCAAATCTCAACTGATACCTCAGGATCCAGTCTCATAGCAAACCATTCTTTGAGATTTCCTTCCAGAGGTTCAGGCTTCAAGATACAGTATAAGAGTTTAGTAGAAGTATCAACAAAATTACTGTACAGTAACAAACTGTTTGTGAAAGCCAGTGTGTAGAAATGAGGGAGAGATTTAGGTGTATCATGTAAACATTTGACCCTGTTTGTGATCAGATCAGATAACTCTGACATAGTCATGTTAATGGGTTTTATCCAGGGGTGGACTGGCTATATTGGCAAACAGGCAAATGCCTGGTGGGCCGGTACCAAATGGGCCGGTCTGGTCGCGACCAAAGAAAAAAAAAGTTCAATGCAGACAAAATAAAAGTGACAGCAGTAAGACAGAAAGGCCCGAATACATTTTCTTCATGTTTTTATTTTTATTACAATTAATTTGTTTGACATTCAACAAGAATAAACAGAAATAAACTATACACTGTACGTATTATCATTTGCAAAATGTTAGACCGTAGGCCTAATTTCTGCTATGGACGAGCGGCATGGGCTGCTTTGATGTCTTCGAGGTTGTGTTTGGCCTGATCATTTTGTGAATAGCAGATTTGGTTTTTGAATTTTTTTTACCGGAAGAGTAGCAGGCTAATTGCATAGTAGATACCTCATAATATTCATTTTTTAAAGCTTAAAAAAAAAAGAAATAATGCTTGGTTCCTGGGTTTCGCCCCGGACCCAACTAGAGGAGCTCACAGCGCTCCCCCGGATTCTCTAGCTGTCCCTTGGCAGTGTTTTTGCATTAATTATAGGAAGGGAATATTGTAGGGTAGAAAAAACGTTTGAAAGAATGAAAGATCAGAATATAATAAAGATTAATTACATACACACACGCTAATATATATATATATATATATATATATAAACACACACACACACTAATTGCGGAGTGAGGTAAAAATCCCTCCACACTGAAAATATATGACATACAAAGTGTGGGCCGGTTTATATGGTATTGCCCGGGCCGATTTCGATACCCAGTCCGCCCCTGGTTTTATCCCATTGCTAGTTGCTGCTAGTGTAACTCTTGTGTCTTCTTAACCTCAGGACTCCCTCAAATTTTTCACCACAGTTGATGCACTCTGACTTTGACAGTTTGTGTGTTTGCTACAAGAACTGTCACAGCTCACAATACCCTTACATATTTGAGCATTAATTAAAATAGAATGTATTCACTCATTGTTTATAGTCTTTTGGAGCTAGGGTAGATAACTCAAGTTCAAGACATTCGTGGAGAAGTTATGTTTCATGATTACCTCACGCATACTGCTCCAGATTCCATTTAGATAAAGGACATCTGAGAGAGGTCTCACAAGAATTACAAAATTGGGAAGAATTATTTTTTCAACAGACGAGAAAGGTTATAGTGTGTTTGAAGTATCATTATGTAGCCTGTTATGGTACATATAATAGACTACGTACCTGTTATGGTACATATAATAGACTAAAACTAAAAGGTCTAGGAACAGAAATTTCATTTTTAGATTTTAGTCTAATGACTACTTTAAACTTAGTCTGAAATCCTACATGAACTGAAGACAAAAAAGCTATTTATATAGCTGTTTGCTGTCCAAAACAAATCTAGACTAGATTGACACAGAAATGTGTAGAATGTGTCTTTAAAATATAAGATAAGAAAAATAAAAATGTAAAAAAAAAAAAATATTTTAGTGGTCCAGGGAATTTTGTTCCACCACATAATTACACAGAAAACAAAAACAGAAGAACTTACCCCAGGACCAAAATATTGAATGCCTGCATCTTTCAACTCAGTGCCCATTGACTCATCTTTTCCCACAAGATAAACTTTGTTTTTGAAGCCAATGTTTTTCAAGTACTGAGCTGCAGCATAAGCAGTGCACACTATATCATCCTATTAGCAAAGACATTTCTTTATACTTAATGAACTTATATTAAAGAATACACATTTAAAAAAAAAACAAACAACTTAATTTGTTTTTTACATGTTTCTTTCCGATTGCAAGATTATTTCATCCTATCCCAAATGTTAATCAGGATGGCGGGGGATGGTGGAAAGCAGGACTTTAACCAGGGTTCATAACATATAACCAGGCAGCTTTCCACAAATACTATACACCTCAGCATTCTTGTCATATTTGCAGGAATGATGTTCTGGGTTCCCAGTCATTTCATATCCTGGTCATTTTAAGTTTAAGTTTAAGTTTTATCCCAACAAATTAATAATTGTAAATAGTATTAAAGCATAGTGTCCTATATCAAAATTTTAACTTTAATGTTATATTAGGAATTAAAACAAATCTTAGATAGGTGATATGATCCAGCTCCAGGGGGTGGCTGCATTCATCGATTATTGGAACAACATTAACTCAAGGACAAAAAACGTCATTGAGAAATATAAAGATAAAGATGGCAGTCAGAAGATAAGTTATCAACAGCATGATCATCAGTGTTGTAATCATTTTTATCTCTCAAAAGATTTTCACTACTTCCACCACACCTTGGTCTTTGATCATTACAACATGGGGTATGGGCAGGATAATATTGACATCCCTACATCAAATAGAAGCAATATAACTAAGCACACATCCAGATTTACAATAGATCTACATAAGATTTCTCCACAAGAATGAATATTTATATATTAAATGGCCAAAGTCTTAACAGCACGTTTACACAATGACTGAGAAAAAAAATTTAATTGGGGGTGACTAGGGATGAAGTGACCAAAGAGGAAATGACTGGTCCCTGATGTTCTGTGATGCTGATCGACATTACATTCATTGATAAGGTATATATTAAAGGTTATACAACTGCTCATTGCATGCTGGTGTACATTATAATAGTAGGGAAGGCATATTGTAAGACTCTTGTTAAGAGTGTGTATGTACTCTGGGCTGTCACCTTGATGGTCCCAGGACTTAACCATGCCATCCCCAGCCATCCTACAGGAGAATATAATAATCTTAAATTCTAAAGGAACATCAAAAAAAAAACTCTTGATAATCACACTTAAGCTAGAGTAAAACCCAGAATACAAAATAGCAACTTACACTACAATTCAAAGGTAAGGCACTCAAAAAAGAACATGTATTTTTATTTTTTTTTTACTTAAGGCAATAAGAAAATTCAATAAACCCATTGGTTCAAAGATAAAGAGTTTGAAATTCAATGCAACTGTAATAATTAGATGAGCTTATATAAAAAAAGAGACTGAGTATAATGACAGATTTCAATGAAGTAAATTAGCTGGCTTTCTTCTTTAATGACAATAATCAAAAAGAGTGATACAGAATGATATCAGGCTCACTAGAAGTATTATGAATGGTAGAAAAAAGTATTAAAATCACTAATATTAATATGCACATCAGAAATAATAATATACTTATAATATGGCTGTCAGAAATAATATAATAGTAATATGTATGATTCAAGAAATAACAACATAACTAATGATCAATAGTCATTCTTAAAAACTAAAAATTCATTGTATCTCTTACCAATTCAGCAGGGAAACCACATTCTTTACACTTCTCTAGATAGTCCTGTCGAGACTTGGAGCTGTTGTTAGTTACATAGTAAACCTTTTTACCCTAAAACAATAAAAAAAATCTAGTTAAAAATAAGTGATTTATAAAAAGTAAGATGATGTAAAGGATTTGAACCCGGGACCCACTGTCCAAAAGCCAAGCGCTTTACCACTCTGCCACCACACCTCCAAAAGGGATACATTATTATGTAAATAAAACTAATATCAGAGGAATTTAGGACAAATTGAATTTTTCGCTGGAAACAAAATAAAGTGTTAACCTTTTTTTTTTATTGAAAATTGGCTTCCAGTTTTTAAACATTTTCACTAGGTCCTTTTTTTTTTTTTAAATCTCTCTGTAAAAATGTTTGTAAAATGTTTTACATGTTTCGGAAATTCCTTCAGAGTTGAAGATAGTTATTTCCTAGTCCAAAACTCCCGCAGGACGACGGGGGATGGGAGCGGGCAGCCGCAGGGTTTGAACCCGGGACCATCGATAAATCGAAACGACAGTCCAGCCTAACCGCTTGACCAGGCAGCCATCTGTAACTGTTAGGTCATCATTAACAACAAAGATAGATAAGAGCACATATGAAAGGTCACACACAAAACTTGTACTAAAAAAGCTCATTATCTTAAGAAAACAAAAATGGCAATTACAAAAAGTAAAAAAAAAAAAAAATATTGTAAATATCATCAAGCTACGTACCAAAGATTTCAATTTTTTTACTGTTTCTACACTTCCTTCTATGACGCCATTGCCGTCCCACAATACACCTACAGACAGATGTGTAAAAACAGAATGAAAAGCTTGTAGACTCTTCTGTTTCTAGCCAGAATCTCGACACAAAAATCTTAATAACGTTAATTACTTAATCAAAGACATTGTATTGTACTAATAAGATAAAAGTGATAAAAAAATTAATTTTACAGTGCACACCAATAAAAAGAAAAAACTCAAAATAATTATATAATAATTTGTTTGTTACAGAAAAACTATTGAGGAATTTAGTAATATTTTTTTTACATGATCAGGCATTCAGAAAATAATAAAAAATGTTTATAATCTAAACAAATCTAAAATAAAACAAATACTAGTCGACCGGCGGCATATCATACGCCGCAATTTTCCAAGCCAGGCCTTAGGCACTGCAACATATGCGACCACAGTGGATATCGCACTTTCTTTGGACCCGTGCTAAATTTTAGGTGTATCAATTATTAAATTGAACCATTTTATCACATATAACAGATTTCCCGCGGCCTCTTGATTAAATTAAATTATTAAATGCTATGCCGCCGGTCGAAAAAGTCCTGGAAATTTCCGGACATTATTAAAATCTTTTTAAAGTAAAAAAAAAAGTGCTAATTTTTTAGGTGTATAAATTATTAAATCAAGTTACATGAAGTTAATTCTTTTTCCAGTCTATATTTATTTATGTCTATGCTATTTTGTGAATGAAAATGGTGCGGATTTTGGATATATTATTTCTCATGCACATCATGCTTCGCCATGGGATCTTCCCATTTGCTTGTTATAAGTAAAGTGAATGCGTGAATTCATGAATGAAAAATACTATGAATGAAGCTAAAAAAATGGCTAATTGACCTTAATTTACGCGATATTAAGAATATAGCTGCACTCATGCAAACAATGCTTTAGAAAAACAAGTTTGAATGTTAATTTGATTAAATGGACTATAATTAGTATGTTCATGTGCTAAAGCATAAAACTATATATGTGCGAAGAGAATTTCTATAATATTCTTAGAGTTGAATTCGAGTTTTAGATCTAGATCTAGATCTAGGAATAGAGAGATGAGTTACTTTTCGTAATCATATCTAATGAACGAATGTGCGTAATTGAAGTACTTTCTAAAGTGAAACCTGAGAGTAGACTCTATCTGTGTATATTAGTTGTATTCTGTGTATTCTAGTTTCAATATTCTAACAACACAATAATGTGGAAATACTTTTAATATTATGACAATAATCTTAGAAGAAGAGATAATTATATAAACACCACTTTCATTCACAAAATAGTGCGGATTGGGATGCACCAACTTCTATTCACACTGCGTGCATACGCCATGGGATCTTCCCTATTTACTTGTTGTTGCATGTTGTTGCACGTTTGACCTCTTACTTTGAGAAATAATATATAGATACTTTAAGACATGAGTCTGATACTGCATCCACCATAAAATACAGAAAAAGAAATGCTTAAAAAAATATACATAAATAAATCAACATAAATTTTAAAATATAGATTCCATCCAATTCTATTTGAACATGATGAAATAGTTTCTAATACAAGTTAGTTCATGAAATGATGCAACCGTTTCTAATACTAATGTTTTAATGACTTGAAGCAATAGTTTCTAATACAAGTGTCTTCATGAACTGTTTTGTAAAAAATGTTTGTAAAATGTTTTACATGTTTCGGAAATTCCTTCAGAGTTGAAGATAGTGTTACGAATCTCCGATTCCTATCTCAGGCTTCCATAAACACTGCTAAACACATAACACAACACATCAAAGAATCTGACAACAAGAGCTCCAAAAATAATCTGGTACTTTAATAATGGTAAAGTAAAACAGCCAATATGACACAATTGGCAACATCAACAGCTACAAATGCTAAACTGTACATCACCATACTAAACTCTACTGTCTCTATCTCTTCTGGACACGTACATTCACTTCAGGACTCGACCAGGACCGACTTCATAAGGAGACTAACAGACCTGGTCTCCTCCGTGTCCTGTCTTGAACTGCTTGCCTACACACTCTCTCTCTGGTTTCTCCTACACACAGGCTTATGATCAGATGACCATAACAGTGGTCACATTTGCGTGCAAAGTTCATGCCAGTACAGTTCTTTCCCCTTCGATACAGCACACTAAACTGTTTTGCTGGACTGTGTCACGTTTCAGCGGACTACACATAGTTAACCCTTTTGCGCCGCCAATAGGGCAATAGGGTTATAGCAATAGTTATTTCCTAGTCCAAACCTCCCGCAGGACGATGGGGGATGGGAGCGGGCAGGGTTTGAACCAGGGAACATCGGTAAATCGATACGACAGTCCAGCGTGCAAACCGCTCGACCAGGCAGCCAGAACTGATACAATAGTGGTAGAAATAATAAAAGAAATGAAAAGGAAATCCCAAGAGACAAATCAAACAAGGATCTAGTAATCTAGTCTATTAAATATTTATATTTTCCTAGATCTATATAAATTTAAATTTTAAATCTGATTTTTTTTTAATATGTGTCTCACAGTGTGTGTTAAATTAAACTTTAGTGGGAAGCGTGGTCGAGAGACTAAGTGCGGCTTGAGCTTGGCTTGGCTTGGCTACCTAGAAGGGGGCTCGAGGTTCGACACCCGACTCGGGCAGAGTTGTGTTTACTGAGCGCCCAAAGGCAGCACGGGAAACCAACTCCTAGATACCCCCTCCCCCCCACTGGTCCACGAATGAGATTGGACCAAAGCGCTCTGAGCATGCTGTAAGCATGAAAGTAGCGCTATATAAAAGCTATAATAATAATAATAATAATATTTATTCTGTATTAATAGTATTATATTTAATTATTATATCTACATAAGATAAGATATACCTTGACTACCTACTAATCTAAATAAGACTAAATATTTAACTATAATTATAAATGACTAGATACATTCTATATAGTATATTGACTATAATTTTTTTAAAATTTAGACATATTAAAAAATAATTAATATTAATTATAATTATTATAAATAAATATATAAAATATAAATTAATAATCAGTACCGGCATCATGATGATCATCGGGTTAGAAAATGTAACTTACCATCGCAATCAAAAAGAAAATAATCAACAGTTTCTAAAATTTCCTTGACTCTTGCTTCAGTAACAAGTTGTGATACTGACATTTTATATGATTAAGTGTTACTACTTTATAAGCCTACGTTGTGTCGTTATCTGGATCTAATAGGTTATGGGTGTGCTACAAAACGGAAAATAAACAATCCTTCTTGACATCGGAAGTAATTTATGAAGATGATTACAATCTAGATTTCGCACTTTAACTTTGGTACCGGTATCTAATTTATTATTACTATTAATTATAACAACATCTTCTCTTTTTATCTATAATGATAAAGTATAAAGCTATTTAAATTCGGTTTCAACAAATTCAGCATTATCAGATAAAATAAACCTATTTTAATGATACAACTTTTGACATTAAAACTCAAGAAATGAAACTACAACAGTACGTGTAATATCCGTCGGTTCTATGGTGTAATGGTTAGCACTCTGGACTTTGAATCCAGCGATCCGAGTTCAAATCTCGGTAGAACCTATTCAAATTTTTTGTATAAAAAGTCTTTTCGGCTTGGGAATCAGCTTCAGACATAAGAAAATGACTGAGTCGGTTTTAGGTGGTGGAGAGTGGGCCAACCGCCCCGCAATAAAGATTCTTTTGTCACCGTCAGCAGTAGGCCTACAGGATTAGCTCTTATAAGTTATTGCTAAGGGCCATCTAAATTTGTCCAAATTATCAGTTGTCACTATTTGTCACATATATTATATGTATTATAGTATCTTGTAAAGTAAATATCGGTAATTTAAAAATTATTTCATCATTATTTATATTATAAATGGAATTTATTTTACTCCAAACACAGAGATTCCTCAAGAACTTCCACAGTCTACATTCAACTTTTTTTTTTATTCAGTGTGTTTTTTAGCTACATCAATATCCTATGCACAATACTAAGGATAATAAAAGAAACCAATTAAGACTTCTGAGGGCATAGTCGTAATAAATTAATGTATGTGTATATTTGTTCAACAGTGGAAGTTATTTTTTTTTAACTCTTTCATTTAGTATTTACAGTGTGATTTCTTGGTGATTAGATTGTTGAATAATATTAAACAATTGTTGTTTTATAATCCTTATGAAACAGTTGCATTACATTTTCAGGTATGTGCAATTGATACAAGTGCGTAAGGCTAGCTACCCTGTAGACAAGGCCGGCCCTATGCACAGCCAACGGGAGGTCACGCCCTATGGCTTTGCAACATATGCGGCCGCAATGGGCCCCGCATTTTCTAAGGCCCCCGGGCTAATTCTAGGTGTACATATTAAACCATTATAACTGAATCTTCCAAAATTGCAAAGTACAAAAAAAAATTTAGAAATCTCCCGAAATCTCATATTAAAATATCGAAAACTAAAAAAAAAAACATTCCTGAAAAAAAAAAAAGACAGAATTTTCGTTTTGGGGTATCATTCAATACGGAAAACGCGAAATATACACGTGATCACGTGATGTAAAAAAAAAACGGCATTGCCATCTTTCATTTTTTTTTTAAATGTAATAATAAGACGAATTTTGACCAAAACTGAAATTTACAAGTTTTTATTTAGTTTAATAGTCTCTGATATATAAATATAGACAAGTGACGAACTTGATTAATTAGACTTAGCTGAAGAGATTAACGATGTTTTGTTACAGCAAAAGAATTGACTAAAAAACGTGGATCAAAGCATCAAAGAAAAAGTCAGTACGACAAATCTGTGGAAAACTTCACAGCTGGAAATACTGAAGATGACTACAGGATAAATTAAATAAAGTAAAAAAGTTTTCCCTTTCAGACCTTGCGATCTATGGGGCAGATGCTGTTAAGGTCACCTGTTTCTTTGGCCAACATTAACGAGCAGGGTGTCATGTGGCCAGCACAACGACTAACCGCCTTTACTTTCCCCAACTAAAGTCAGGTACCCATTAGGGTTGGGTGGACTCAGGGGCGCCCTAAAAATCCCGAAATTTAAAATCCCAGTCTTCACCGGGAATCGAACCCAGGAACTCAAGTTCGGTAGCCAAGTGCTTAACCATTCGACCACCGCGCCCCAACAGGATACATTTCTTCAACGCAATTGTGGACACTCCACTTCAGTGCTTCTACCGCTCCAGAAAAAAGTATATCCAGATCCTCTTTCACAGAGTTCACCTTAATCTGCAAGTCGAGTCTCGCACATGACATGTCTGAGAAAAATACTAAATGTCAAATGGCAGGACAGAATGCCAGATACTGAAGTCCTTCAAAGAGCGGGTCTGCAAAGCATCCACACAATCCTGATGCAGTCCCAGCTGCGATTGGCAGGACACGTGTGCAGAATGGAGGACCACCGCATCCCAAAACGTCTCATGTATGGCCAATTAAGAGAAGGAAAGCGCTCTCAAGGTGGTCAAAAAAAGCGTTTCAAGGACACCCTCAAAGCTTCTCTAAAGGAGTTCAACATTGACCCAGGCACCTGGGAGACAGAGGCACATGACAGAGTATCATGGCGCCGCGCTGTGAGATCCGGCGCACAGGTTGCTGAGGAAAAAAAGAACAACGCTGGCGAAAGAAAAACGCCAGAGAAGGAAAGCAAGGCAAACGACACTAGCTCCAGCTGGAATTATCTGCCCAGAGTGCGGCCGAACATTCCGGGCTCGCATAGGTCTCACCAGCCACATGAGAAGGCACAAAACTCCAGTGCAAAGCCCTCAGCCCCCTGGATGACAAAGTGGTCATCATCGAACCACGATGGACGAACTATATATAGGACACTCCAATTCAATCCTTGCAGCCGAGATTTGAACATCTGAAATCAAACAACTATCATGTTGGGTTTCGTATCCGGTTCAAGAGCCTTCAATACGAAAGTTTACAGCTAGCTTGGAGCAGAAAGTCATCAACAGACCAGTCAGCAGATAGATCTATATGAGATCGAGAAGATCTAGTAGCTTGTTTGCCTGGTACTGCTGCTAGGCGGAGCTGTCACATCATAGGCATTGAAATATATAGGTATGTACCTAAGGAGCAACAGCTGCTCCGACTACATCTAAATATCAGGTGGCCGAGCCTTGCTCGGTTAAATAATTTCTTAAGGAAGGTTTTGGGAATATTTTTGTAATTACGAAAATTAACGATCGGATAAAGACTACTAATCTGAAGAGTGTTCTGTTATTTTTAAATGTAATTGTACATGGCGATTAAATATCAAGTCTCAAGTGTAGACATATCACAGCTCACGTCCGTCTTATAGTTTTACTATCAATTTGTTGCGTAAAACTATTGATTGGTGTATGGTGCAGTTTGCAGAGAGCCTGGATAGTGAGATTCGTAACAATATATATATTATTTCGGGATCCTTGGGCGCCTCTGAGTCCACCCAGCTCTAATGGGTACCTGACATTAGTTGGTGAAAAGTAAAGGCAGTTGGTCGTTGTCGTTAACCGTAGGCCACAGAATCACATGACCTTTACATCATCTGCCCTATTGACCATGTAGAATATTCTACAGACCACAAGGTCTGAAAGGGGAACTTATTTACTTTATATTTAAATTATGGTTCAGTGTTTAATGTGTATTATTGCTACTTTACTTTTTTGCTCTCTGCCTTGATGTGTTTTAAAGTTTTAGTGATTTCATTAGTGATGTTACTCTAGTCAAATATGAAGGGGTCCCAGACAGAGGATGCATCTTCTATAATTGGCCTAACCAAGGTTAAATAACATTTTAGTTATATGGTCTTGTTTCTTCCGTAAATATGTCTTTTCATAAACACACATTCTTTATTTGATTTTTACAAAGCTTATATCAACTCTGTCTGTCTGTCTGTCTGGGTGAAATACTTTACACCTTTTGTCTCCCACCATCCATTCATTGATGGATTAAGTTGAAATTTCGCACAATGGACCTCATTCGCCAATCGATAAACACATTTATCCACGTCATAATATTGATAAAACAATGAAAAATACGTATCAAGTGACAGCCTTTATCCAATACATAATTTGTATAGAAGATATATAGAATCACGTGGCTAAATGTTGTTTGTTTACGATTGGTGAATGATGTCCATTATTCATTTTTTTTATGAAAAGGGGAGATAAATCTTGCAATACTGAGAGATTATTCGCCCCCTTTCATCTATCAGATAACTTTAGTGGAATCACTAATTCTGGGAGGCTATCTGTTTTAGCACAACATAGGCATACCTACACATTCTGCCTCGAACATTAAAATACCCTCTTCGGCCCCCATTCAATTAATCTGTTGGGGGGGGGATTATATTTCTGTGTTCCAAGGATCCATACAACTCCCTAACATGATTGTCAATTCTGCATTTCGTGTGTGAACATCAATAATACAAGTCTAGGTTTAGTTTTAAAAGTCATTCCCGTTTAGCCAGCATTTCGGATGTGAACATCAATGATACAAGTCTAGGTTTAGTCTTAAAAGTCATTCCCGTTTA
>JADKLZ010001483.1:2036425-2049038 GCA_021533235.1 Biomphalaria straminea
CTAGGTTTAGTCTTAAAAGTCATTCCCGTTTAGCCAGCATTTCGGGTAATTAAAAACATAAACTTCGGGTCCTTTGGTCCTTTAAAAAAAAAGTCATTTCGTTAAATAAAAGTAAGGCGTGTGTTATGTTCTAATCACCTTATCTCTGACTGTGTTCAAGCACAAATAAAACGCTGACATGGTCAAGAATGATCATACATTGGGCTACATGATAAGAGATTCAGCTATTGAAATTAAGAAGTTTTGTATCTGTATTCATTCAGAGATATTTAATACATTCATCTAAGAGTCTTTAAACATTTGCCTAGAAAGTCGTCACTTTCGAAATGTTATTTTGTTTTCAAAGTCATTTTTTGAAAAGTTAAAGGTATCCCTTTCAGATCTTGCGGTCTATGTAGGCAGAGGTGAAGTCCATCTTATTATATATATGTATATATATATATATATATATATATATATATATATATATATATATAGATCCTCCTTCGTGGTTGAAGATGAGCACATATCTCATTTCCTATGGACTCAAAAATGGCTGTAAAGTCCAATCCTCGCTTTAAAAAGCTGGACAAATATGTGGCATGGGTAGATTAGGCGCTCTTTCACCCTGGACACTCTTCTTGCTTCGAGACTCACAGCTGTTTCTATAGCCAATAGTTAACAATGGTGTTATTTGGCCAGCACAACGACCAGCAGCCTTTACTTTCCCCAATACAAGTCATGTACCCATTACAGTTAGGCGGACTCAAGAGCGATCTAAAAATCCAGGAGATTTATACCGGGATTCGTCCTCTGTTCCAAAACCAAACATTATATTGTAACAGCTATATAGAAAAAAAATTTTTTTAAAGTATTTAGTCAACGTACAATTGGTGGAAGAGTACAAGGAATATTAGATGCCTCCAATAGAGAACTCAGGTCTCAGAGCCATACAAAAGTGTTGTGAGAACCACTGCTTAATAGATTGTTTGTTGGTAAGCTGTTCCGTCATGTTCTCAATGGAAGGATTGGGAGCCGACTAAAAGCCCTGCTGGCCTTTGCTCCGCCTGAGGGTTAAGATTGCCTTTTTTTTTTCGCCGTGACATCAAACATCTTATCTTATATATAAGAGACATTACTTAAAAAAAAAAAGGTGATGATTACGTCCTACGCGTCACGCATCTAGTCTTGCATGTTAACCAATGACTTAAATTCTGCCTAGTCACTGGTTTTCCTGGCTAGCTAAGGCAACTCATCCCATGCTCTAATAGCGCTAAGGAAGAGAGAGCATTTGTACAAATTTGTCCTAGAATTTGGAACATAAACTACGATTAGCGATGAAGTCTCCACATGTTTGACTTTTATCTTTTAAATATCTTTTAAATAGACGCTATTACGTCACATGGCAAGACGAGAGAAACTACAACGAACGTTGGCCTTGCCCGAGGTCGTGGCCCAAAGTACGTTTAACCAGGCTTCGGCTATGATCAGAGTACATGAGAAGTGGTCGAAATCCTTGAATGGATCCGTAAAGGTCTGAAGTGTCTGGCAGCATTTGTGTCACCCGAACCGTGGCGATCCAAAGTGGAGGCTAAAATGATAGGAACAAACCAAAAAAGCGCAGTGCTGAATGGGAAACTGACCCACATTTGCTTACTATGCCCGGTTTCTACCAAATGTTGATGCCCGTTGACAACACTGTGGAGAGTCAGTGGAGATGGTAACGCTCTCTTGCAAGACGATGAGGTATCTGCAGAGTCACTAGACCTGTATGACAGCTAAGAGGCAAGCTTCTGGTGGGAGCTAATCCTGTATGGGAGTCACTAGACCTATATGGGAGCTAAGAGGCAAGCTTCTGGTGGGAGCTAATCCTGTATGGGAGTCACTAGACCTATATGGGAGCTAAGAGGCAAGCTTCTGGTGGGAGCTAAACCTGTATGGGAGTCACTAGACCTGTATGGGAGATAAGAGGCAAGCTTCTGGTGGGAGCTAAACCTGTATAGGAATCACTAGACCTGTGTGGGCGATAACAGGCACGTATCAGTGACGTATCTGCTGGGAGATAGACATATATGGGGGCTATGAGGCACGAATCTTTTTCGTCATTGTCCTAAAAGTTGAGTCTAAGACTCTTGGAACTCACGGCCTATGGAACCTTGCCTCCATCTGCCAGTCTGAACAAACTTCAGTCTGGGAAAGATCCAAGCAGATGTCAATTATTACATCCCTAATACCATTGGCTCATATTCCACGACGCTTGAATTAGAAGCGAGGCCAAAGATCGAGCACACTGTGGAAACTTCACCATATTCCTTCTCTCTACCACATCATCCATGCAGGTGTCCGCCATAAAAAACGGTCCTTTGAGGAGCGGTGTGAGGAAAGTGACATGTTTGTTGGGGATTTCTTACGTATCTGCAGTCACTAGACTAGTATAGGAGCTACAAGGCAGTACGACCGAAAAGTGAGTTTCTCGCCAGGGCACTACAATAGGAATAGTCCTTCCTGTCTCCAATCGGAGTTCATTTCTGATTCACCGATCATCACGAGATCTCTGATACCGCTGAACGGATTTGCATGAAATCTTGTTCGGTGCCCACTTGCCTCACTAAGAAAAGTTTTTTTTTTCTTTTTTGGATAGATTCGCAATCAAAGCGCGGATATTGTAATTTGTATTTAATTTATGGTATTTTCACAAAATGGCCGAAAATGGTTAGAAACCTATTAACATTAAAGCAAAATAACAAGCGTTTAAAAGGGCATAAAATATACTCCCGTCCTTTTTTTAAGCAATACATAACTGTTTGTTGGGTAACTAGCCATTGTAGACACTTTTGAAAAATATTCATTACAACAAATTGCATTTGTTTTTCTCGACAACACGGAATATATTTTATGCTGTTTAATCAGCACTTCACGTGAACCCACGCATTGCATGCCAATATTTATAAAGATATACATAGGCTACATAGCCATAACTTACACATTCAAAAATGTAAAAAAAAAAATAATATAATAATAAAGTACTACGTAGGACTTGTCTTCGAGTCCGAAGATTAATGAGGAATGCAATATTTCTCGTGTCTACGCAATCCCAGCTGTGACCTACATATTTTGCCACATCCAGGGCAAGCATAACCATATTGTCCGCCGGTGGTCGATTAAGATTTTCTTTTCGCCGTCTGTGTCTATCCTCGTCAGCGGATTTTCTTTTGGTGTCAGAGACCACATGCATCCAGGTGCTCTCTTCTAGATCTATATCAGCTAAGGCAAGTTGCCGTCTAAGCTGCTCTTTTAGCTCACCAAAAAAAAAAAAAAAAGACTGCCTTTAGCATACGTTCGTCCCTCATACGGGATAAGAGCCCTGCCCAGCGTAACGTTTGTAGGCCTACCGTCGGACGATTAGAAGTATTCCCTCGAATCTATGCTGTCCATGTCCAAGGACATCGCTGTTTGTAGTGCGGTCTTGCCACCGTGTGTCCATGATGGAGCGCAATTAAGCGTCTTTGGTGAAATTAAAGCGCTCAAGTAGTCTTATTATATATAGTTGCTTTCTGTATATAACAATAACACCCATAATATATGTCTCAGACCCACATAGAAGGGTTGAGAGAACCACCGCTTCAAAAACACAACCTAATAAAAAATATTCAGAAAGACACTAAAGGCACATTTCTCATTTCATATGCTAGCTAGGCTAAAAGTATCTTGGTCCCTAAAGCCATTAAATCAAAATATAAAACTGGTTTGTTTGAATCAGCCAGGAAAACCAATTATTTATAAGAGTTTAATTCTCGAATTAATAATATATTGTTTTTCTTACATTAATATCTACAAAAGCAGTAGCCTATAAATATAAATATATTTATCCCCATAGTATTCATACAATCTATTTTTTTTTTTTTAAAAAGGATATATGTGTAGGCCTACTCATGGAACTATAGCCTACTGTGTAGGCATATAGAGCTAGATTCTGCTAGATATAGCCGTATAGCCCTTTAAATAAAATATATACCGAGACTACATGATTAGTGATCTAGAGCTAGGTAAGAAAAGACTAGATGTAGATTCTAATTATTTGTTAACAGAAATTAGAATTCGAGAAATAGGCCTACTTCAACTCTTAATCTTTCGAATCTTAAATGTACATAATATCTAGACCTAGATCTAGATTCAAGACCCATGGTTCTGGATTTGTGGACTAACCTTTCTTGCTGATTGGTGACCTTGTTGAGGTCAAAAGTAATTTTAACCAAGTTCAAAGGCCACGGCTGTAACCCAAGGCACGTCTGCATTTTTGGATACAAACCGTCTGTGTGACTACTGACTGTTCTGTTGGAATTTTTAATTTAATATGGCAAAAAAATATATTGAGACAGAACGCATACGATTAGGCAGTGGAAGACAAATTCCAGTTCTCGGTCTAGGAACTTGCGCTCCTCTGCAGGTGGGTTTATCTAGATGTAGACTTTTAAGAGGTAGGCATTTCATTTTACAAAAACTGAGAAAAAAACTATGCCATTTTGACTTGCCCTACTTTTCCTCACCGCATTACGGTGTCAGCATAATAGAACAGCTGATCGAGCACGTCCAGTGAATGTGTAAGAGGCGTGACACATGTAAGGGCTTTAGAAAACCTAGCAGTAGCAGTTGTATTAAAACTGTTAGAATAGATCTAAATCTAGATTACTACTTTACTTGTAAATTATTATAATTGTAACAGTACTAACACACATCTTAGACTCTACTTTCGATCTTTTCATTTATAGACTAGTAACTTAGATCAAGATCTAGATTTTTTTTTATAGACAATTAGACTAAGTCAATTTATATTTATAGACTAAGACAAAGAGTATAATAATCTAGGCTATATCCATACATAGGACTGAATATCATAGGTCTAGATTAGAGGACATATCAGATTACTTAGTTAATTAGTTATATATAGTATAATAGTAGAAATAAGAAATCTTAGAAACTAAATCTATAATCTATCTAGATAGTAGAAATTTACCTTAAATCAGTTAATGCCTTACTTTAAACTTACTTAACTTATTAGTATAGACTATAATTATAGACTATAGTGTCACTATAGTGTATAGTTATAGCCCATAGACCAAAAAAATAGCCTAGATCTACTATTTTTGTCTTGAAAGTTGAATTTCTATTTTCTCAGATGGTAATTTTTCATCAAAAGTTAAACTGAAGTTTTACCAAATGTTTATTAGTGTACATGATATATATAAAAAGTGTGGTTCAAATTGGGTATCATACCGTGACCTCCTTGAACGAATGATGTTATCCATTAGGCCAGCGGGTAATGCAAACTTGTGCTATTATTAATTGGTACTTTCATTATATGGAAATCAAGATCAAGAACTTGACCTAGACACCTGATTTGGAACTTATTTAATTCCAATGTTAGGCCTTTAAGAGAGAGAGAGACGGTGACCAAGCTATGGGCAGCCATACGAAAAATGTCCGGCTCCTTTACCGCCAAAGCGAAAGCCACATTAACCTGCACTATATGTGGATGGGAGTGTCTCTCCAAAATAGGGCTCCACGGCCATATGAAAAAGTGTTCGAGATGAAACATTGTCGTTCTACGACTGAAGGAGGCCAATAACAGGCCTTTAAGTTAGAAGACGATGTACAAAAGTTTCATGAACATTAATTTATTAAAATCTTGAATCAATAATGCCTTACTTTTGGAAACTAGATTGTGATAGTCCTTTGAAGAACATGATAGTCTTTTGAAAAACGCTAGATTGTGTCTAGATTTCACGCTAAATTTACATTTATTTATTATTTACTTTGAAAAATTATAATAGTCAAACTAGAGTTTTTTCCATGTGGCCTATGAGCTGGTAATTCTTTTCTCAGCAATATACATCAACTGTTAAATTTCTAGAGAAAATTGCAAGAGCCATTTTTAAGATCAGCATTCAGGTTTTGCCCACCTTCCATGAAGTTCTTACTCAAATCTAGATGTATTTTAAAAATAGTTGAGTACAAACTCTCAATCTCTGATAAGAAAACACTTTCCTACTCTAACAATTCTGGACTAACTTTCTCAAACTCTCAGTCTCTGATAAGAAAACACTTTCCTACTCTAACAATTCTGGACTAACTTTCTCAAACTCTCAGTCTCTGATAAGAAAACACTTTCCTACTCTAACAATTCTGGACTAACTTTCTCAAACTCTAGTCTCTGACTCTCTCTCAGAGCCCAGTCATTAACTTCAAATCTAACACACCTCATATACCCCCGCCTCTACATGCATTCATGTGGACCTGTTGACCAAGATCTCAACCCCTTGTGATAACCATTGTCAACCTTTAAAAAGTAGAGGAAAATTCCAAATTTAGCCTAACCATGAATATTAACAAATATGGTTTGTAATACACACACACACACACAGACATGTCCTGCACTTTATAAGTTAGGTTTCTGTGAAAGAAAAAAATTCTGATTGAGAAATTCTGAAAGTGTTATAGAAATGTGAGGGGCACGGTGAGGGGTTAAGTGCTTGACTTCCCAACCTGGGGTCCTGGGTTTGAGTCTCAGTTAAGACTAAGATTTGAAATTTCAGGATTTTTAGGGTGCCCCTGAGTCTAACCAACTCTAATGGGTATTATTATTATAGCTTTTATATAGTGCTACTTTCATGCTTATAGCATGCCCAGAGCGCTTTGGTCCAATCTCATTTGTGGACCAGTGGGGGGGGGGGGAGGGGGTATCTAGGAGTTGGTTTCCCGTGCTGCCTTTGGGCGCTCAGTAAACACAACTCTGCCCGAGTCGGGTGTCGAACCTCGAGCCCCATTCTAGGTAGCCAAGCTCAAGCCGCACTTAGCCTCTCGACCATGCTACCTGACTTTAGTTGAGGAAAGTAAAGACGGTTGGCCATTGTGCTGGCCACAACATCCTGCTTTTTAATCCTTTGACCATAAAAAAAGATGATCTTAAAATCCTCTGCCTCTAGATAACAAGGGAAATTTTACTTTTTAAAATTTGCTTATAGCAATGTCCGTTTCAACTTTTTTGATTGATTTATTTGCTCTTGTTATCCTCGGTATCCATGTAATTGTTGTTCTTGTCGTAGGGTGAAGAGGAGATTATTGAAGCTGTGAAATCTGCCTTACGCTCTGGATATCGTCATATTGACTGTGCTGCCATTTACAGAAATGAAAGAGCTGTTGGTCATGCACTTAAAGAGGCTTTTGTTATGGGAATAGTGAAAAGAGAAGATCTCTTTATCACCAGCAAAGTAAGTGAGTTGGTTTTATGGAGGTTTGAGCCATTTGCTATATTTTCAATGTTTTCTTGGTTATAAGGCTTATGTTCTGGAAAATAATGTGAGTAATATGAAAATATGACAACATCATGAACCATGACAGGGCCTGACCTATAGATATTGTATTAAATTAAGTGCAGGAACATAAAAACTCCAAAAGTAGCAACCATTTAAAAACACTAGAAGAAAAAAGAGCTCTCCTACATGCCATGATTATGTTTTGGTCCATAACAAAGACAAGAGACATTGAGAGTATTATGATGCGCTAGGAACTTAAAATAGCTCCTCAGTTCAACAAGCAAACTAAAATAGCTTAGAAATTTCCTATTATACAAGTCAAGCAGCAGAGAAATGCAGACAAGAAGATTTTGATGAGTCTGTTGCAAAAAGGATTATTCTTATTTCTTCAACAAATCACATTATATTATAAATATTAAATTATTGCATTGTTATTGCTGAATTTCTTGGGTCTCGATGTATAATTTGATTCTGAACCTGCATTACATTTAACTGGCAATAGATCTAACACACTGTGACATTCTGAGGCAACACATGATCTTTTAATAACTAAATCTAACCTGCCAGAGACACAGCTGTTTACGAAGCCTAACTCTTGCTAACTCTTTATTGCAAATTGGACTTAACAGCCATGTTCATGTATGCAAGAAATCTTGCTTCTATTTCCCCTCAAAGAAATTGCTTGTGTTGTGAATTCATTTTGAATAGTTAGTTTAGATCTTTCAAAATTCATTTTGTTTACTTATGTTAGTTTTAGTCTACAAAATTATTTCATGCCATCATCTCCCATACCTACTAATTAATTCTTTATCTTTTTGCTGTAAATGATTTAAAAAAAAAAATCTTTCCATATTTTCTTTATGCATATTTTATTTAAAATAAATCTACTTTCAGCTATGGAATACTTGTCACAAACCAGAACTAGTTCTTCCAAGTCTCAAAAAGACATTAGATGACCTAGGACTAGAATATTTAGACCTTTATCTGATGCACTGGCCAATGGCATATAAAGTTTGTATAAATCTTTTCACTAATTTAATGTTTACATTGGTTCCTTTTCTTTTAATTAACTTGATCTTAAGTGTACTTGATTAAAAATAAAACTGTAATGGAGGAAGCATGTTGATATGCATGTCATTTTTCTTTTTCCTCAGGAAGGTGGTGAAATGAATCCACTAGATGAAAATGGTAAAGCCATAAGCTCTGATGTTGATTACATTGATACTTGGCAGGTAAGTCATCAGCATACTATAGACTGTTTGCTGGAATATGTCAAAGTATAATTTAGTTGAGCCATCCTGTTACAACTCTATTGTAAAGATTTGATAGAATTTTATTTATCTACTAAAAATTAAAAAAAATCAGGTGTAAGATTGTTAATTTTTCAATATACTTTTTAAAAATTGCTTTTGTATATTGCACCTTTCATACTTATAGCATACTCTGTATGCTATGTGCCAATCTTTTTTGTGTGCTTGGATAGGCACATAATCTGGGATTAAGTTTTCATACTGCCTTCAGGTGCTGAGCAAACACTATTCAGTGTTGAGTCTCCTTGATAGTAGCCAAGCAGTTTATGTCTCTCAGCCACACATCCAACTTTTAGTGTTGTTTTTTAAATTTAAATTTATTGTATATATATAGTTAGTTATATATGTCTACATGTATGATTAGTTATGTATGTCTACATGTATGATTAGTTATATTTGTCTACATGTATGATTAGTTATATATATTGTTATAAACCTGGTGGTGGCACAGACGGGGGAGTAGTGGTGTGTGTAGTTAGCCGACACAAATCGCCCCAGGCCAGACGAGCGGTCAAGTGTGACAGAGTTACCATGCGTCTCAACAAGAAGGTTCGGGAAAGACGGCGCAGTGAACAGAGGTCAGGGCGTCACAAGAATTATAGTCATCTGACCATCTAGAGACATCGAGGGGCGTTCTGCCCAGTTCAAGAAGGCTAGCAGGGATCCTATATAAAGAGCAGAGGTGTCGCAGTCAAAACGATCTGGAAAAAGGGGTTCAGAGCACGGTCGACTACAGCACAGTTCAGCGGTGTGGTTCTGTACGGAGCATTACGACGGTTCAGTCCGGAGTACTGTCAAGTACAGTTGAGACGGCTGGCATCTTGATCTTGATCTATGATCGAGTCAGACACATGGAACCCAAGTGTGTGAAGTCAGTCCTGAACTGTTGAACCAAGTGCTAGCCCGGAACGAGATGGAGAGACCAGTGCAAGAGTTGATACGGTGATAGGGTGCTATCAGAGAGATATTTGTACAGTCTGTTACGTGCTGCCAATTTTACAATATTGGCTGTTCTTTATTGACATTAAACTATTACGTTATTTGGAGCCCGGAGTTGTCAAGTTCTTTCAGTTGGTGGTGTATGGTGCAGTTTGCAGAGAGCCTGGATAGTGAGATCCGTAACCATATATATATGTATACATATATGATTAGTTATATATGTATACATGTATGATTAGTTATATATAACTACATGTATGATTAGTTATATATGACTACATGTATGATTATTTATATATGACTACATGTTTGATTATTTATATATAACTACATGTTTGATTAGTTATATATGACCAATAGGCATCAGGAAACACACACAAAGAAATGACTAGGCCTAACAAACTGGACAGTATTAACTTTCTCTCCCACAAAGAACAATCTACAATCTTCCAACTAAGAACAGGACACACACCTCTATTAAATTACCATCTGAACAAAATAAACTCCACACAACTCCCCCTTTGCAGACACTGCGCCCACCCTTATGAAACTGTAAACCATATCCTCCTTGAATGTCCCACCCTAATCCACCTTAGGCAGACCCTACTTCCACTATAACCCAACATAACCAACACCCTGTATGGCAGTGCTGAACAACTGAAGAAAACAGCACACTTTTTTTTCCTTGGCACAGTCTGCAAAAGAGCTCACAGCTCAGCAGCAATAAAGCTGGCTAGAAGAAGAAGAAGAATATATGACTACATGTATGATTAGTTATACATGCACAATTTTGGTTGGGAGTAATGCTCCAAAAGCTATTCATGATATTGTTATATTCTTTGTACCTTGTGTGTGTGTTTTCTTTCTTGAGAGCCAATAAGTTGTTTTTAATTAGTTTACTTAGAAAACGTTTCACTTTTATAGTTGACTAGCTAAATTTTACCCGGCTTTGCTCGGGTTTTTCTTTCTACAAATAGCATACATGAGGTCCCTTTGAATAATCAATTTTTTTCGCCCCAGGTGTAATTTTTCCAATACATCTTTTTTTTGGTGGCATAATGAATCTAAAAAAAATAAAAGTAAAAAGTTGAATAGGTGACGTTTTATTGCATAACCTGTTAACACAAATAGTTTTCTCAATACCCATTTTATTTTTTACCAGTCCAAAAGGTAGGCTACAACGTTTGGAGAAACCACATATGTTTCAAATAATAATAATAAAGATAAGATAAGATAATTTTTATTGATCCAATTTAATGGAAATTCATTTTGATTACAATTGACAACCTCAGCGTAACTACTGTACAAAAAACAATATTGATGAAAAATTCGAACAACATTAACATACGAAACACATACACATTCACAACCAGCGCTTTATGAATTTGACTTCTATGTACTTCTCGATGTCAACAGCTGATCTCATTATAAAAAGCAATGATAAACCTTTTTTTTTCAACGGAAATATACACAATTTAGCAATAATAGCATAATACATTCACATGATGGCCCGTGTCTTTCCATAGCCGAGTAGGCCTAATTTTGTAGATTAATAGCTTATGGTAGATTCTTACTATCCCAGTGAGAAAATTGTCACATGCAGACGATATTTAGTAAAAGTTTATATTCATTGCTAATTTCCCAAAGATATCTGCACATTTTTCCCTTTTTCCTATACAAAAATGTATAATAGTTGAACGTTATATTTCTTTCGAGAGAGACAGATCCATGTAATAGCTTGTGATCAAATTAGTCAATCACAATGACTAAAACACTTTTGAGTTTGTGTTGACGTAGATCAACACGCTAACGTAAAGCCATTAACTTTGATAAAAAGAAGATAGCTCACTCTCTCTATAGATTTACATATGTTTCTTTTATTCAACTATTTAAGCTATATGAAGTAGGCCTAATAAGTGTCCTTATTGTTCCTACCAATAGTAGTTTAAATGTTTTACTGAAGAATATTGTAGATCTACAATCAGTAAAGATATTGAGCTCGCTGTCTTGTTTATTTACGTTTTATAAATTATTGAATACACTCACGTCTGAAATTGAAAAGTTATCTTTAGAAATATAAGAGTTCAAGCCTCCAAATGAGAAGAAAGTAGTTTATTATATCTAGGTCATCAATGAAATGAAAGCTTTTAGATCTAATTTTAAAATAGTTATTGTTAATTAAAAGTATAGTCATGTATATAAGAGAGTAGTCTATATTGAATTCTCATTAATTTAAATTAAAAAATAACGCAAAATAGAGCTTAATTATTCAATTTATTGTTCAAAGGTCAACATCTGTTTTTATTTTTGTGTAGCTATGTAAGTTCATGACCCCTTGACGCGTCTCCTTGGTGACCTCAATACGCGTTGCGTACACTGTTGGGCGTGTTAGCGGTAAAAAACAACAACAATACAATAGATCTAGCCTATATTTTAAAAGCAAATCATACGCGTGAATGTAATTGTTTATGTAATATTGTTAGTTTAATTTTGTATAGCTCTTGAATCCTAACAATTTGAATGCCACAGCAATCTAGTCAATAAATAAAAACTTGTGTGACACATTAGCATCTAAGATTTGACCTAGATCTAGATACAATAACGGTGTTATCAGGTCTAAATGCGCATAAGTAAGTAAATCTGAAAGAAAAAAAAAGTAAATTAAAAATAAAGATTTAAAATTAAACCAAATCGGTAGTTGTAGGTTTAAATGTTATGAAAAAATACAATAAAAAGTAAATTGTATTATGTATATAGTTTATTACTTAAATAATATGCATTTATAATGCGCGATATTATAATTATGACCTATGACGTTCATTTCATTTGTACCACTGCGCGACACATGTAGATCTAGACATGGCTTGTGACCTAGTTTTTGTTAGATACAATAGTCTAATAGAGTTGGTCAACTTTATTTTTTTTGAGGGTCTTAAGTTTGTTTTAGGACTACAATACATACACTACGGCCTAAGTTGGTACCCAAGGAACATTTCTGCCAAGTTTAATGAAAATTGGTCACGCGGTTTTGATTTCCATTCGATACATACATACATACATACATACATACAT
>JADKLZ010001483.1:2049138-2069329 GCA_021533235.1 Biomphalaria straminea
CATACATACATACATACGCTAAACATTCAACTTTATATATTAGATACACATTTGGTATAAACCCAGTTTGAGGGTTTTTAAGAATATTTGAAATAGATTGACACACATTTTTTCATCACACTGCTAGAGATGCTTATTGGTCTAACTGCTAACACCAAATGTTTGCCCATTATTTCTCAAAATAATTTAAGTGCATCATATATCAGATAAATGTGTTCATTACATTATAGCCCAAATGAAAAATCTTTATTTCATCATAGTCCAAAGCATAATGTTTATTCTACATTTGAGCCCATTTTAATGTAAACAGGTACTCTGTATGATAGTATAAAAGATCAAATCTCTTGTGTTTTTATTCTAACCTGTTGACCATGAACTTACCAACTTGTTTGAAATTTTTTTTTAGATAATAACGGAATCATACCTTTTGTTTATTTCAGGCCATGGAAGATTGTCGAGACATGGGTAAAACACTGGACATAGGTTTGAGTAGTTTTAATAGCCAACAAATTCAAAGGTTATTAGATTCAGCTAGAATACCGCCAGTAGCCATACAGGTAGAGTTGTCTAAAGCTTATTAATTCACATCTCTAGGTTGTTTTTTTTAAGAATTTCATAAAATGTCTCCTTACTAGGTGGTGGATCACTCTCCTGATATAGTTTCTACAACCTGTGAAATAATATGTCCAGAGTGGACTATAAATAAACACCTGCTAACTAGGGGTCTACAAAGGCTTTGGATGTTCACAAGACTAGCAATCCAATCATCTAAAGAAAACAATTTTTACAAAACCTTTGGGCTCAGCAATTCCAATGGATAGATCAAAATGGAAAATGCCTTGCAATTGAAAAAAATAAGATGTCTCAATGATGTATGAACAGATCTACCACAAGTTCAGGCATAGAGCTAGAGTTACTTGGTCAGAGTCCATATTACCGGATTAATAGAAAACTTTGTTTCATACTGTCGACACTGCCACCTTGAGGAAGTTTGACTATTTGCTATTCGAGTGCACTGCACTACACAAAAATAGGGAACATGAGATTGAAATGACTGAGAGTTTGGATTTGTACGGAGACAGGGAAACTCTGAGAAGGACGGCCAACTACTTTGATTTTGTTGCTTGAGAATAAATGCTCTCAATCCAGCGCCCTTGTGAAATGAGACAAATACAGCTTGAAGGTGCAAACCAACAGAGAGATTTAAATAGATAGTTGTGTTAAATCAGGCCATAGCCTATATATAGCAAGCTCTGAATAATTGACCTTCTACAATGAATTCTGTTTCAAATATTGACTTTGACAAAAAAAAATTAGAAGTGTTTTAACATTGCTGAAAACATTTCAAATTGAATTAGTAATCATAAATGTAACTAGATTACAACTGGGTAATATCATGGCCAATGTTCTCAGAAAGGCATATTGTATAATACTACTCAAAGTCCAGTATTATTGAAATATCTGCACAAGTCTATAAACAGGTCTTAAACTTGTATTTCCTAATCTCATAGATATTAAGTCAGATACTAACTTGAGACTACAAACACAAAAATTATTTAGAAATTCCTTTTAATGGCATTGTGCTCCTGGTTAACAGACCTTCATTTTTCCTTGCACTGGCTGTTGTTACATTTCATTATGAAGGAACTGGTTTAAAAAAAAAACTGAATTAAACATTAAGAGTTTTTGTTTCAATGTTTTTTGTTTGTTTTTTTCTAAATAATAATTACCATAAACTGTTGAATTAATAATTTAATTTAAATGTTTGAATTGCAGCTTGAAGTCAATTGCTACAATACCAATAAGAAGCTGGTGGAATTTGCCAAGTCTAAGGGCTTAGTTGTCATAGCTTTTTCCCCCTTAGGAACACCCAGTAAAGAGTAAGCTTTACTTTTCTATTTGTTCAACTCAATGTGTATGCTATAGGCAATAGTTTAAAGCTAAATCACAGTATGGGTTTAAATAGGATTGGAACAAAGTAAAATATCTTTCTAGACTTAAATGTGTATGCCACAAATGAATCAAAGCTTATTACAAGAATAATATAGACTTTAATGTGTACACTACAAGTGAATCAAAGCTTATTACAAGAATAATATAGACTTAAATGTGTACACTACAAGTGAATCAAAGCTTCACAAGAATAATGTAGATTTAAATGTGTATCCTGCAAGTGAATCAAAGCTTATTACAAGAATAATACAGCACATTCTGTTACTTGAACATTGAAAGTCTTATTTGAAATATCCACTAAGTGAAGTCAACATTGCATACCACTTTCTGTTTATTTAATTTCCTTGTCAATTGTAAATCTCATTGAATCTATTCTAAATGATCTCAACAGTTCAGAGTTCCAGCTTTTACAAGAACCTGTTATACAAGAGATAGCTGATAGCCACAAAAAGACACCAGCTCAGGTAGGTTAAAGGTTTATAGCCAATGTTGTGATACCACAGAAGAGAGATACTTAGTTTGAACTTTTAAGTATGCAATAACATTCAAACTTTTTTAACAACCTCTACTCTTGACACTTAAACTCTTTGCAAGTTTTTAAAATATGTTCAGCTGGGCTGTACATTTAATAATGTTATTGAAATTTGTCAAGTCCTATTTTGTGATATCCAAATTTGAATAAAATACTCAGCATCCTACAAATTTTAATCTCAATTAAATCTTCAACTAGACTTTTATTTAGAATTTGGGGGTTTGTTTTTTTTTTGGCATAAAATGTCCTGCAGTATTTATGTGTCTACAGGTTGCTATTAGATATTTGATCCAACAAGGTTTGGCTACAGTACCCAAGAGTGTAACTGCCAGACGCATAGCAGAAAATACAGAGGTGAGTTTGTTAACATCTTGATTTCCAAATAATTCATTTGAATATTACAGTGGCAAAATCTGGTCTTTTTTTTATTTTTCTGGAGTGGCTAAGCTGGCTAATATATTTATAACAATGTTGATATTCTTTTGTTCAGGTGTTTGACTTTAAACTAACAGATGAGGAAATCTCTAAACTTGAAACACTGAATAGAAACTACAAAGTGTATAGTGAGAAAATGTGAGTACCTTAACTGTATTTCAATTGAGGAGAGCAGAATATCTTGAATGAATTTATGCTCATTACATATCTGTAAATGTGTTAACAATAGTATTCTCATCTATTATTGGTAAACTGAGTAGAGACATTTCATTCTTGGAATGCCTAATGCAGAAGATTGTAAATCTAATTACATTTCCTAATATCAATCTTCGAATGCCTAATACGGAAGATTGTGGGAAGCGTGGTCAAGAGGCTAAGTGCGCTTTAGCTTGGCTTGGCTTGAGAGCCTACTGAGAGCCTAAAGGCAGCATGGAAAACCAACTCCTAGATACCCCCACTGGTCCACAAAAGAGATTGAACCATAGCGCTCTGAGCATGCTATAAGCATGAAAGTAGCGCAATATAAAAGCTATAATAATAATAATCTAACTACGTTTCCTAAATAAAGCTGCACACAAGGCTTATAACTCCTATAAATAGTAGAATGACTTCACAATTTTTAATTGAAACTTTTCAATATAACTTGATGTAGGATTATCTACAATGATTTCTTTTCAAAATAGATTTTTACATTTTATTCAGACCATTCCCTAGCATATTCAATGCTGACTTTAAAAACATCAACTTGTTCCAGGGAATCTATGAGCTTCTGGGGTGATAATTAAAATCAGCTCAGGTTAACAACAAAGTAGGAAATGGAATAGCAAAGCTTGTCTATTCAATCTTAAGAGTTTGAAGAGCTTTGAAGGATTGATTAAATTAGCAACTTGACAACTAAAGATTTAGCTGTTTGGAAATGGTCTCCAAAGCAGGCAATACTTTGGTTAAGTTATGAACAAGCTGCTATTTTAGATAATAGAGCTTCACTTTTAAGACAGTAATAGAGCTTCACTTTTAAGACAGTAATAAGCCTTAAATGTACCATACTACTTGTTTAGCTTTTGATGGGATTCTTTGAACATTTTGCTATGACTATCCCTGGGAAGGAAGTTCATTTAACAATTACTAGCTTGGCATTGTATCAGAAAAACATTGTGTCCATTGAGTTGGGCATATAAAGTTAGTTTCATCTCTTAGGACTTACTAAAAAAATTACACTGAAACCTAAATATATGTTTGTTTGTGTTTCAGAGCTGTCGACCACAAATATTACCCTTTTAATGCAGACTTTTGATTGGTTGCCCACCCCACGTTGTTTTAGTTGCCTGTTACCTGCCACAGTTGCCATTGTGATTCTACAAGCTTTTTTGTTTACATGCACATGTTTTTAGTGTGAGGATGTTTGTATCAGTGTGTTCTATATAGGTTAGGGTGGCTTTGAAAGTATTTCAATTAGCTCTGTTTTTATGTTCTCAATAGCTTTGATTGACATTGTGAACTGTTAACTATGAATTGTATGCCAAAGATGATCAGTTTTGATTTATTGTAAATACTTTTGATTCTGTACATATTCTTACAAGTATTACTTACCAAATCATTTTTTTAAATATATTTTACTTGTGTTTTATTAATGCTTCATCTTGATCTGGGTTTCTCTCTCATATGTAAGGAATGTTAGTTTTTTAAATTGCTTAAACCATTCTGAATAGGTTGATAAAATAGGTCTAGACCACTCTCACATGTTTCTCTGTTCATTCATTTCTTACAATTTGCTGTTGTTTCTTTTTCAACTCCAAAAGGTGATGCACTCAATGATTTGTTCACTGTTGATATTGAGGGCTACAACAGCTGTGCCTTACCTAGTTGTGTTCCCCATCATGGAACTGTTGTTAGAATGCTACTTGTGTTTAGGTTTAAAGAGAGTCCAAACCTTTTTTATTTTGATGGGAGATAGGTAGCTTAGAACTAGTTGCCACACCATAGGTCTGTGGTTTGAATCACAATATGAATATTGTTATGGAAATGTAGATTGTTCTATTTGTCCTCTCACAGATAAAGTAGTTCACTTATGTGAACTATATTCTGCTAAATAATCACCTTTCTTAAAGGTGACTTTTTATTTTAAAAATCTTCAACTTAAGCAGAATTTCTTTGTATCATAGTACATGTCTTGTGCTTGTATTGTTTTTGTTACTTAATCTGTTTTGATTTCATTGTGGAAAAAAAACAACTGAAAGTCTTGGGTGAATGTTAGCATAGGACATTCAATTGAAAGGTCTAGGGTGAATGTGTAGGACATTTACTTTAAACACATGGAAATTAAAATGTAAAAAATTTCTTATTAGTGATGTAGACTGTTATCATTGTAAGTTAAATGTATCTTTTATTATTTCCAATGTTAATGAGATTGATAAAAGATTTTTTATAAAATTATTATGGTTCTTTAAACAGAGTGAAACATTTGTTTTTAAATGTTAGAATGATTTTAAAATAAAAAAAAAAAAAGGTGTAGGACTTTTTTTTTTCATCATGTTTAAATTTCTACACATATAGAATTCACTAATCATCCTTTTTTTTTTAATGTTAATATTTGTGTATAGCCCTAACCAGAGTTGAATGTTCATCATGAAACTGTATTCTGAGTGAAGTAGAACTGATCTAGTGTTGAACAGCTGTCTAATAGTCTGTCAAAGTAAAGCTAAAGAAAGAGTTAAAAGATTTAAAAAAAAAATGGTTTGTCTAATGTTGAAACTCAACAACTTAAGTTATTTGTGCACACATTTGAAGCTAAATCCGTCAGTGTAAGACCTATACGTTGACTGCTTGCAGGAACCAGTGGGCCTATTGTTTAACACTTGGCTGCCTAGTAGAGGCCTCAAATAGAAATGTCATTGAGACATTTGTTGGTTATAAGTTAGCTGTTGAAGTTTGTAAAGCAGCAAGTAAACTTGACCACTTTACACCTTGCCTGGATAGAATACAAGTATTAGTTCTGCTCAAAATAAAAACCTAAATGCTTCATTAGGTCCCAACTTCTAGAAAACTACTAAAATGGTACCCAGAACATATAAAAATATAATTCTGAGTTCAACAAATTTTCTAAAGAAATCTTTAATTTAAAAAAATATATTTCAAATACATTTGGTTAGTTCTGTCGCTTTGAGAGTTCCAGTCTCAAGATTTTAAAAGTGTTTTTTTACACACAAAGTGGAAGTCTACTGGTAACTTTCTTTTGTTACTGAATTGATGTCAACACAAATTGTTTGTTTGTACTGGGGAAAGCTGCAACTAAGGCTCAATTATATGAGAGTAAAAAAGGGTTGCAGTAATGCCATGTATAATATATGTTATAAAACAAATGCTACAATATGTGTGATGTTTGAAAATAGTTTTAAAATCAGAACTTTAGTTCCTAGTGGACAGTTTTATTCTAATTTTTACCAATACTCTTGTAAAGCAACATTTTTTTCTATCATTATCATCACTTTGTGTTATTAAGCTATCAGATCATGTCATCAGCATTATTTTATATGTACGTCTCCATAGTGTGAGAACCATCTTATGTTAGTCATCCTTCTCTATCCACTGTTGACATTGTCTTGTTCTTCAGAGTTGTTTTGGTCTGTATTGGTCAGTGACGGATAATGGCTAACAATATAGAGAGGAGAAGATTCCCTCTGTATTGGTCAGTGACGGATAATGGCTTACATTGTAATATAAAACCTATATGCACATCATGTCTAAATGTATTGTATCCTCTGGCTCTGAGATCATGCTTCTATATGCACTTTGCCAGTGGGTCACAATGTCCTCTCCTTTATTTTACCTCACAAGGGAGGAAACTTCATCAATTGTGACTAACTGGTTATAGCAGCTTCAACATGTACATTCTATTTGGACTATTAGACTTGTAATGTGATTGCTTTTTACATTAACCCAGAGCTATTGACTTGATGCAAACACATAATAAGTGTTTATTTTATTATATATATAGATATAAATATGTCAGTATATAAATTGCCCATCATCATTTTCATTGAATCTACTGAGACAAAAGTAAAGTAACCAGATGTGTTCCAGATGAAATCAAACTTCCATTAGCTAATGCTAGTTAGAGAAATAAAAGTGATTCACCAACAGCTAATGTACTAGAAAAAATGTGTTTGTCTTTGCTTGTTTTTCTGTTAAAGTCCTCTCTTTATAGGATTGCCTTCTATCCTAGAACTAACACTTTTTTGATAGGGATAGCTGAAATAGTTGTTATTAATGTATGATTTATTTCCCCAATGTTATATTTTAGCTTTACTGTTGGCCAGATTTCTTTGATAAAGTCTTACAGTTGTAAATATACTTTTGATTTCAATATGCATTTATTTCTTCTGATTAAAAATATCATCTCTTGGAATCTGTTTGTGTCTTGTGTCAAACAAAGTTTAATGTTTGATCAAATGTGGCAACTTGTTGCTGTTTTTTTTTTTTTAATCAAACTTTTTTTTTTTTTTTAATCAACATTCTTTTTTTCAAAATTTGAAAATGATCTTTAATGGCTAATTTCTACAGAAATTCTTTTTTTTATCTGCGTTGTTCTAAATGAGAATGAGTGTTTTGGGCCTCTCAATATTGTATGAAGCTATGGAGTACATGACTAGCATTCCATATTTATCAGCATTCTCCCCAGGGGGCATATTTATCAGCATTTTCCCCAGGGGGGCATATTTATCAGCATTCTCCACAGGGGCATATTTTGCCAATTTTCATCTTTTGGAACAAGAGAAACTTTTAATATTTGTATGAAATGAAACTTTCATTTAAAATCCAACACCATTACAAATGTGTGGGTATTGCCACATTCTCTGGCCAAAGGAATACTATCTACTAGTCTGTGATCAGTGTTTTGATCTGAGAAACTCTTCACATTAAATCGACCATCACAACATTCACATCCAACTGACGAATGTTTATTAACACCATTTTTTTCAAAATGTTCGTATCTTAGTTATAAATGACAGATTCCTTCCATACACTAAACTGATCTACATCGTTACTACACATTATTTGAGGAACTCTGCTCCTTTTAGTGGCATGCTCAGTTGCTCAAATTGTGGACAAAAGAAAGAAAAGTGGGGCAGATGTGGAATTAAATATCTCCGCCTGAGTAGAATCTTGAATGAAAAATTCTTATTTTGTTTAAATTTGAATTGTGCTCCGTCAGCGGTTGATACAACTCGGCCACGCAACCATGTCCTGTAACGTGATTGGCTGGCTTTAGAGAGTCTTGTCAAGTGATTGGCTGGCTGTAGCGAGCACTGTCAAGTGATTGGCTGGCTGTAGCGAGCACTGTCAAGTGATTGGCTGGCTGGAAGAAACAATTATATAAAGATAACTCTGCCTATTGAAATCTTGTCGACGTTAAGACTATCACTTAGTTCTATAATACATGTGTATAACTTGTAGTACAGACTTTCAACAATGACTAAATATCTAATCGTACATATTTAAAAAGTACATTTCACTAAATCTTTTGTTTTCTATTGCTTAAGCCTCTCTTGTTTTTTCCTATTAATCTCTTATCTTTCTCTCCCTCCTCTTTTCTCCATTAATCTCTCATCCCCCCCCCCCCCTTCTCACATTCTCTTTCTTCATTAGGATGAGATTAGTTTGCTTACTGTCTCTGATAAAAATTGGACGAGAATTACAAGTATTTCTACAACACATCTACGTTCTAATGTGTCGGCTTCATCAAGTGCCAACTTCACAGATCTCTAACGTTTGCTAATCAAGTCTCTTGACGAAAGCAACGCAGATGTTCATAAGGTTAAGAGTAGGCCTACTTCTTTCCCAGAACATTGAATGCCAATAATTTTAGTTGAAAGGGACATAGAGGAATGGAGAAAGACGGTTGACGAATCTTGCATGGTGCCCCAACAGACTAAGGGATAGGTAAAAGGGTGAGGGGGATAATACAATGTTGCTGTTTTTTTTTTAATTCGTTCTTCTAAATAAATTATAAACTTGGACAATTCTGGAGTTCTTTCGGCGCTTAGATCTTATTCTCTAAATATTTGAGATGATTGACACAAATTTTACTGGCGTTTATCGCATCTCATCGCCACTAGAAACGAGGACTTCATTTCGTCGCCTTCGGTCGCTTTGCTTGCAGCTCGGTATTTGTGTCGACACCAAGTTTTGCTTGTATGATTTCAGCAATATACCTGGTATAAAATTGTTACATTCGTGAGACATTTGTGATTCAATAGTTTCTTTCAAACTTTGGACAAAGTTGTTCCTGGTAATAGAAACTTTGAAAGAGACCTGAACAATTCACTTTTGCCTCGTCACTTTGAAATATAATTCCACCATTGTTAGGCTATATAACTGTTACGGCATAATTAGGAATAAGTTATTTGTTTATACAGATGTATGCACTCGCAACATAAAGTTCTTCAAGATCGACACTAGCAGCTGGGAAGAGGTGGCACTGGATAGATCCACATAGAGAGCGAGCATAAAGGAGGGGTCTTAGATTGCAGATGCCATACACAACAGAAGCAGAAAGAAGGGTGAAAATACAACGGCGCCTGGTGATTACATATGACCAACATGTGATCGCAGCTGTGTATCAAGGATTGGCCACTTTAGTCACACAAGAAGTTGCAAGGGGAAAAGACCGTCTCTCGAGACGTAAAATGCCACAGAGAATGGGCAAATGTTGACTTAGAGGCAATGACGAGACTACCAAAAACAAGACTAGGATTTTTAGAAAGAATTGCGAAATCTAAACAGGCTTACATCTGAAGACCTTAGAGAGTGGCAGGTTTTATGGACGTAGAGATTTAGCTTGTCGACATTCGACAGTACCCTTCGTTATTATCAAACGTCTTATTCGACATTCACTATCAGCGTCGACTAACTTATTTCGCCTGTGTGATTTGATTTCTTTATTTGAGTGTTACCTCCGCTTGACGTATCTGTAATAGCCTATATAAGACACAGCGCGAAAGAGCCTAACAGTAACAAATCTTGAGAACCCCTTATCGTAACTAATTTCTTAACTCCCCCTTTCCCCCCCCCCCCTTAGTCGTTACGTAAAATCCGAATGTCCCATACAGAAAGAGGAGAATGGATGCAATCGTGTAATGACCCTCATTAACCAATCGTAAACAAACAACATATAGCCACGTGGTTCTCTATCTCTCAGTGGCGTAGCTACCAATGTGCGGGTGGTGCGGGCCGCACAGGGCACCAACTGGAGAGGGGCCCCAAAATCCCCCCAGTGTGTATTAATTTCCTATTTCCCTGAGCTTTTCAGTAAAAGTGACTAAGTGTATGGACACGAACAAACATAAAATACTGTATTTTAAACATAAGCTAACGGTTTATAACCTAGTCATGTCGCTATTTTGTTTCATCTCCTTGACGGTTATCATTGAATCCAGAAAAAATTATGAGGCCGACATTCTGAATGATGAAAAAAAAGAAAAGACTTCAATACCGCAGGTTCTAGAGACTAAAAGACAGCATACAAGCATGTCTTTAGTACACTCCTCAAAAATTCATACTGAAGAAAGCAGAAAGCAGGATAATAACTCTAGACTGAACGACATAGGAGATTGGCCTGGTGTCATCACAGATAATATCCGCATACACCTTGTCACTCAAAGATCTGAAACAGTTCAGCGTATGAGCAGTCAAAAGTGTATAGACATCAAGAATCAGCAAAAAGAAAGGCTAGATAGTTTTAAAACGCTTGTTTTTTTCCGGCATATGTCAAACGGTGAGATAGTTCTTAGAAAGTGGACGTGTTATTCGCCCAAAAAAGAATCCTTATTTTGCTTCCCCTGCATACTCTTCTGAACAAGATCAAGTACCAAATTTTCATTTAAATCCAAAGATAAATTTTATGAGTGGTGGAGGTTATCCCCGAAAATAGAAAAACATGAGACCAGCAGAGCTCACAATCAGTCATCACTTGCTTGGATGGAACTTGAAGTTCGCCTGAGAGTAGGGAACAGTATTGACAACAAGGCCCAAGATTTGATTATACAAGAGACGAAAACCTGGAGAGACTACCTGAAGAGAATCTTGGACATCATTCGTTTTCTCTCAAAGCAAAATCAGGCACTTCGTGGGCATCGCAAGCGAGCTGAAGAAGTGTTGGAAGGGTAAAATCAATACAATTTCTTTGAGTTAGTAAAATTACTATCAAAGTAAGATCCGCTCTTGATGGAGCATGGGCTTCGAACTAAGCTTTGTTCCAGACCGAATACATACATGTCTCCACAAATACAAAATGAATTTATTATACTATTGGGGGATCACTGTAAAAAAACAAATCATACAGCAAGTAAAACAAGCCAAATATCCCTCTATTATTTTTGACAGTACACTTGATATCTCAAAGCTGGATCAAACTTCCCAAATTTACGGTACGTTGTCATGGATAATGACGGGGTGCAGGTTCGTGAGTCTTTTATTGACTTCATCGACACAAAAGACAAGCATGCTTCTGGAATCGCTGAGATGATTCTAGAGAAACTGCGTTCGGATGGCTTAGACATAATGGACTGCAGGGGTCAAGGCTATGATAATGCTGCGGTCATGAAAGGTCAAAACTATGGTGTCCAAAAAGGTAATCTAAAAGTCAATCCCAAAGCACTATTCATTGCCTGCTCAAACCATTCTCTTAATTTAGCAGGAATTCGATCTGCTGAAGCTGAAGTCAATTAGGTAACATTTTTTGGTACACTGGACCGTTAAACGCCCTTTTCTCAACTTCATCACACCGCTGGGATATCCTTATCAAAATAACCGGAACTAGCCTTAAACGTTTAGTTGAGACCCGCTGGAGCGCCAGAGGGGAAGCCGTCAAGATGGTTAGGGTTACATTTTCTAAAATTATAGAAACTGGAGACATTAACTTGCAGAGATGACTAGATATGAAGCAGCTGAATTATTAGTTGCTATTCAGTCTTATAATTTTCTCACCTATCTTGGATTTTGGGCTCCTGTATTTAACTGCAATGAATAATGTTTAAGTCTTCCTTCAAAAACAAGGATAGTCTATTCGAGACTGCTCACTCAAACTAAAAACAGAGACATTTTTAAGTAGTAATCAAGAGGACATCGCTGAAGCAAGCAATAACTTTGCCGAGAGCGTGTGCTCAGATATGAGAATCAGTACAGAACCTCAAAAACGTATTGGCCAAAAGAAAAAGATGCCTGGTGAGAAACGTGACGACTCTATACTTACACACAAAGAAGAGCTACGAAGGGAAATTTATTCTACCTTGGACAGCATTGTTCAAGAAATAATCACCCGATTCGAGCAACTTCTTGATGTAGCAGATAGATATGATTTTTTTTGCCTTCCCAAATCCTCAGGTCGAAATCAATCTCGATAGTACTCCTAGCGACATTGATAAAAACGAATTTCTATTGTGGCGAAAGAGGCTTCAACGGTATGTCACAGTTTCATCAGAAGCCTCCGAAATTCCAAAACAAGGACCCGTTGAGCTCTTGAATTTTATAAAAAAATATCCTCTAGATGATTCAATCCCGAATATCGTCATCATGATTCGCATATTTTTTACTATTGCGGTAAGCGTCGCTACATGCAATTTTTTCCAAACTTAAACTGATCAAGAATTACTTGCGATCAACGATGACACATTTGCGACTCAATAATTTGGCCATTTTGTCCATTGAACAAGAGCTGGTGGAAAACAATTCATTTCGATAAAATTATTGATACTTTTGCCAGCAAGAAACGCGTAAAATTCACTTGTAGTATGTTTATGTAAAAGTGATTTTTTAAAAAATTAACACTATTTGATTAATTAATACATATTACTTTGAACAAAAAAGTAAGGTTTTGCAATGTTATTATTTAGTTTTTTTGTTTTTTTTTTTGGGGGGGGGGCACCAAGATGAGGTACCGCACCAGGCACCAGATACTCTAGCTACGCCACTGCTATCTCTTCTATAAAAATTACGTAATCCATAAAGGCTGTCACGTGACACGTTTTCCTCCATTGTTTTATTAATATTATCACGTGGCTAAATGTTGTTTGTTTACGATTGGTGAATGAGGTCCATTGTTTAGTTTTTTAGTCTTTCACCCATGAGTCTCGGTTTTTGACGCATGTTGATGTAATGAGACCCAAAAAAAAATAAAAAGGGGGATAAAAAAGTGTTTATTAAATACTTTTTTAGATTTCAGCTTTGGGAGACAACAAAAGTGTACGTTGGATTATTTGTTTCATGTTAGAGACACCTCCTCTTGGCACACCTCAAATGTAAAGCACAAAGAAATCGATAATACAAATTCTAGTTTTCGACTAAAAATTCAAGCAGACAAAAACACAGAAATGATTAACTGCAATTTTGATGTTGAAGATTTGGTACAAGAGATATTCTTGGCACGATGTAACACTTTGCTAGATTCATTTCATGATATTGAATTAAGCCTTTACTTACTACTATCAGAGAATGATTCTATTCTGTTTTGTTTTTTGACATGGGAGTGCTGAAGAAGATTTTTGGCTGCTTATTCTAAAAAGAAGATAATTACGTCCTACGCAATTCATTTGTCAATCTAGTCATGCGTGTCAATCAATGACAGGCAACTTGAGGCAACTCATTCCATTCTAGCTTTTTTAATGATGCTATTTTTAAATCAACCATTATCATAATAAGACGTAGATTTACATAATTTATTATCTATTTGTGCAAATGTAGAGAAAACACAGATTTATTTCGTCGTAAAGATTTCATCAAGTTGTTCATTTAGTTGTGCATCAAGTTGTTCTTCAAGTTTATCATTCAGTATTCCATCAAATTGTTGTTGTTTTGGTTTTAAGAGAAGGGTACATTATGGGTACATTATAAATAAGTTTAAAAAAACAAAGAGTCAGGAAGGGAGTGTTCAATGTCAAAGTTTTACTAGTTTGAATACGACCTTATTCTTCAGCGCTCAGAACAGTTTTCACTGTCCATCACACAGAAGTTATTCTACGTCAGTTGTTTTTTCTTCAAAGTATACAATTTAGCAAGACCTACTTCATTCATCAAACATTCATTAAAGAAAATAAAGGACTTGTAAGACTTGTTTTTTTTTTTTTTGGGGGGGGGGCGCAGTGAAGGGGGTATTAGTTATCGGAGAGGAAACTCTCCTGTGTAGGTGGTAATCATTGAACCTAATCCCTGACATATACAAGTGGTCACTTCCAGGATAGAGTACTTCACTTGACTCTATAAACACTAGCGGAAAAGTATGGACTACTGGCGGAATATTTAGAGTGGGGGAGGGGGGGTAGTGATGATGTAAGTTTAACGAAGGTCTACTTAACATAAGATTCTGCTGTGTAAAATATATTTAGTTAAGCAAGACCTTTATCAAATCATTTGAAAGTCAGACTTTCTAGTTTTGTCTCCCTTACTTTCGTGTCTAAATGCAAGACACAAAGGTGACAGAGGCATAATATGAAGAATTAGGATGAGAACGTTTTAAAAATTGGTTTGGAGAACATCTGAAGTAGTTTTTCAAGAGTTAGACAATGTTTTATTTAATAGAAACGAATGAAAAAAAAACTGGCATAGCTTTACAAGTAATAATCATTTAATTTATAAAGCGCTGTTAACAAATATAATGTAGGCTCAATGTGTATAATATAATATCAGACATGAACAAAAGATTTAAAATGATAAATTAATCTAAAATTGTTTTTTTAATGTTCCTCTTGAATTAAAATATCACAAGTGCCATCTCAGAAAACAAACTACGCGTTACGTTGCTTATTGTCAATCACAATGAGTAGCCAACACTTATCAACAATCTTAATTATTTCTACTGTCGTTTTAAATTCCATAATTTTTAAGAAACTGATGACATATTTATTGTTCCTTCTGTAGCTACAAGATCTAGACCAGTGTCGAAAATATCTCTTAACTAACTTGCAGAAACGTGAATATTTATATAGTTCAGTACAGCCAAAAACTCAGAGATGCCGATTTGTAACAAATGTAACAAGTCAAGATAAGATAATTTTATAGGTAAAAAAAAATAGAAATTCAGTTTGACTACGGCTGTCTACCTCAGCGTTACTACTATAGCAATAACTATGTAGATGTAAACACAAACACCATTCACACACACACAGCGAGCTAATACACAATATAGTCACCAGAAACAAGCAGCAAGAATAATTGGATTTTAAAACAATAGTTTACGCTCTGTTGCAATAATAATTATGAAGCAAACCGTAGGAGTAAAATATAGGATAAGTAACTCTTGTACAAAGTAAAGAACATGCAGGACTAGGTGCATGGGGCGTAAGACACAATCATCTTTTTTTTTTTAAGTAATGTCTGTATTTTATAAGATAAGGCTAAAACCAAAAGGCAGGCGACCAAATGGCAGACCCCGAATGCGATGGATTGATGATGTTGAAACAGATCTGCAACAGCTTGGGGTTAGGGCATGGAGACAAAAGGCCCAGGAGAGATCTGAATGGAAGGATGTGTTGAAGCAGGCCAGAGCCTTCCATGGGCTGTAGCGCCACTGGGATGGATGGATGAATTTTATAAGATAAGAAAGGTCTCGGCTGTAATCAATTAGTGTAGACTCTTAAAGGAAGTGCCACAAACGTCGTGCGATTCATAATATTTAGACTGATAGACCCAAACATTACGTTTTGTTTCTAAGTTATTTTTATTGTTGAACAGCTTTGAACTGATTTAACCACATCTTATAGTCACAATGCTTTGTGTGTGTGTGTTTAACTTTAAACCAATCATCCAAATAATGTCATGGCGTCCGGCGATTACAGAGATGGAGAAATAGAGCTCCCTGGTCATGTGGCAAGCGCTCTGGGGTGTTATCTCGATGGTCCAGGGTTCGAACCCTGCCTCCCTCATTCCACTCCGTCGAGTGGGAGGTCCTGGCTAGGATGTAAGTATCTTCAATTCTGACGGAAAATCTTAATCATGGAAAAACTATCAAATATCACGTGACCGACTGAAGACTTTGTCAGGGTTGTGTTTTAAGACTTAGCTCGTTTGCTCGGGTCCCTGACATTCAACAGGCACATTCGTGTGTAGAATGGATACAATAATAATAATAATAAAATAATTGACTAGATGTTAACAATAAAATGTTTAATGAGATGAAAGTAATTTACAATAGACAAACTGATCAAGTAAAATAGCATTGAATTGAACAAATATTATAAAATAGCTGTTATGTTATTCAAATAATCATCATGCACCCTGCTGTCCCATAGTACCAACACAACACATTCGTAAGTATTTGGCCTCCAAGCAACAGCCGTACACCACTGGCCCACTGCTGACTCTAGACTAGTGCAGATTCAACCTACAGGCACATTAGTAACTCCCTGTAGAGAAGTAAGAACGACAAATTGAAAAGACTAATCCAATACACTATGGCAGAAGCAACTGTGAGATTGAGTAATGCCTAAGATACTCACCCTAAACAGGGGTACACAGACAAACCTCCAAGAAACTTTACATCAGCATAATAACAGAGTTTTTGAGTTTTGGCACATCGGCACAATTTAGGCCATGTCGTGCCCGTAATCCTTCAAGAATTTGTTTGTTTGTAAAATGTTTTACATGTTTCGGATGTTCCTTCAGAGTTGAAGATAGTTACTTCCTAGTCCAAACCTCCCGCAGGACGACGGGGGATGGGAGCGGGCAGGGTTTGAACCCGGGACCATCGTTAAATCCAAACGACAGTCCAGCGTGCAAACCGCTCGACCAGGCAGATTTCTCTCCTTTTATATAACAAGAGCTAAATCTCATAAGTTAAATCATTAAAAAGCAAGGTCTATTTACAGTTAAAATAGTAATGGTAGTAAAAATTTAATAATTTAGTAAAAATCTTATGTAAATATTATATGTTCACAATTTCACAAATCAAATCTTCGTAGACAAATCCCAGTATCTTCGCTGAGTCGACACTGTCGAATAGTGTTTTTAGGTTGTGCGCCCTAAAAAAAAGTTTCTCTACTATACTGGTATCTGGGGCAGTCAATGAGGATATGTTCCACGGTGAGACGAGAGTCACAGTACTCACAAAGTGGGGGCTCCTCTCTCTTCAGCACAAGGGAATGCGTGATGTAGCAAAAATTGTGCCCCAAACAAGAATTGGTGCTTTAACATACGCAACGACAGACTCCTAGATCATTCGAAGCACTGTTGTTGTTTTTTAATGTGTGTGTGTGTGATGTAAAATGAGTGCGTGATCTCATGTTAAAGGTGATTTCATCTGAAATGCGACAACAATGGAACTGATTCAGGATTAAACAAACGCGTAACAAATGTCTCTCCGTCTCAAAACCTAGTATCTGATCAAAGCTCCGCCCTTGAAATTTTGTGCTTGTGTCGCTTGTGGACATTGCAGTGGAATCTAGAAGTGACCACTGTGACGTAGTGCCGTGCCACTTAGAATGGCTTCTTTCGTGCCTGCTCTCCTATCCTGCTACACCCCAACCCCCCTGCCCTTTTCCCAACGACTGCACTATCCCCTTTGAATCGCCAGACGGCCTAATTACTCTAATTAACTTTCTATTAGATATTTGTTGTCAAGCGCATAAACACACACACACTGGCATGCCAGCATATTAAAGTAAGCCAAACGATGGCCAGATTTTCACACGAGGACTTCCATCTTCCACATTATGACGTTTTGCTCCAAGTCAGCTCGTTAGCGACAGACTACAAATCAGCACACTGTATCAAAACTCCCCCTTCCCCCTAATACCGGGTAAGTTGGGTATTTATTTTTTACGTAATATATTTATTCTGAGCGTTACACCTGTCCGAAATTATGATTTGTAGATGGTGTTATAATTAAGTGAATATTTGTGATTTGAATTTCAATAACATTGCAGCATATTGGGTCCGTAATGTCTTGTATAAATATTGACAATTGCAGTTTATTCGCATATTCATTACTATTCTAACTACTGATGAACATAATTTCGGGGGAAAAGGGGGCATATCATAATACAAGTGGATCTTTCCCTCTTACCAAAAAGAACTTACATGAAAACATGTCATGAATAAACTTGACATATGTTTATTATATGAAGCATGTCGTATTTATTCATAATTTGTTTCGCCACTAAAACATTTAAAATCCATGTATGAAAACGTGTAGCTGTAGTGATTATTAATTAAATATACCTACTAGACAATTATTATATAGAGTCAGATTGATATTAATTAGGTGGTGTAATGCTATAGTAAAGCAGAGTTGAAGAAAAAATAATTTAGCTAAAATTGTGTTAAACCTAGTTTAAAAAAAAGTCATAAATGTAGGCCTACTTCTCAAGTGTTTTTTTTTTAAAGTGAGGCATAATTAAGTCTCATATTCTAAGTTCTTTAAGTTTTTGACATGCAGTATATGGAGATGTAGCGATTACTTTTTCTTTAGTTCTCTTGTTTTAATGTGTGTCGATTACTATTGTAGCGAACTTATGACAAATAAATCTATAGCCAATGAAATGAATCTTATCTGATCATAGTTTACATACGGAAAATAATAAAATAATTACGGTCTACGCGTATAAGCCTACATATGTTAATACATATGGGCGTAATAATACGAGACTTTACAATTTCTACAATTTCATTGCTTCACCTGACTGTTTCAGGCAACCTATTCAATGCGCTAATGGCACTACGAAAGATGGAACACTTGTACGCATTTGTCCTAGCATATAGAATAAGAAATGTGCCTTAATCTTTCTGTCATTAGGTTGTAGGTATTTTTAAGTCGTTTTATGCACTAATGCTACTTTATCTTTTAGTCTACTAAAGTGTCTCTAGGTTAAGTGATTATTAGGTTTTTACTCTAGTTCAATGTGTTAAAATATCACGGCTCCATATCCAATTGTCGGTTCTAGTTTGTTAATTTGTGTTTTCTTGAGTTGATGGGGGTCCTTAAGAGAGGACATATTCTAGCCAAGGATAAATAGCATTTGAAGTGTAAGTTCTTGTTTGATTTGTAAACATTTCTTTTATTAAACCCTAATGATGTGTTAGATTTCTTAATAACGGCGACAATATGCGGATTCCATGATAATTTTTCATTTATTATAACACATGGATGTGGCAAAATATGTAGATCACAGCTGGGACTGCACAGCCACGGAAAACACTGTATTCCTCACTAATCTTCGGACTCGAAGACAAGCCTATTATTATTATTATTAGAACACATTATTCAATATTTGTAATATGTTGATTTCTTCTACCCTGCCTTATAGTGGCGCCCGGGTGTTAACGATCGTAAGAAGAACAATTAGGCTAAAGGGTAGCAAAACAAGACTCCTGTGGGAGTGCCTAAGGGGGTGTGAGAGCATCCTCATTGCACTGTGCGGAGTTGTAAAAAAGCTCCCACAACCTTGTCACAATCCAGGCGCTGTTCCTCAAGGGGCCGTTACATAAATGGCGTGTCCTGCACGGTTAGCCTGGTACAGAAAAGGAAAATGGCGGGAGGTCTTAGTGTAAGCGGCCTCTTGCCGTGAGTCTGACCCACCCACCAGACAGAACAGAGTATACTGTTCTCATTCAGGCCGGCGAGAGGGAGCTCTTGTTCACTTTTGCTGGCCTAAAGTTCCAAGAGCCGAAGGCTCAACTCTACCTGACAGTTTTAAGAAGAATACAGCAGTTGTTTGCTCGTAAGTTCAGCTCCGCGAAGACACAGCATAGCACTATAGAGAAATAAACGTGTAGGAATATTTGTTTTGTTTGTCAAAATTTTAAATGTTTCAGATGTTCGTTCAGAGGAAGGGGGCAGCGTATGAACCCGGAATCATCGAGATAACCGCACCACAGTCCAGCGCGCATACCGCACGACCAGAAGTTTTAGAAATAATCTTATCTTATCTTGAAGATATTCCTTCAAAGAATATAAGACGGGAAACGTCGAATTGGAAAGATTTCAAATTATCTTTTTCAGTGCAATTAAAAAAAATATTTTCAACATGCCTTTAAATATCGATTGTGATTCTTCAATCTAATAATAATATTTTTAGTTTCTAGATTTGATTTGTACAAGAGTTTGTTGAAACCTAGTTTTAAAACCATGCTCAAATTAGGTCTGCAGTATTTGCATCTTTATATAGGCCTATTTGTAATCAGATTTTTTTTTTCAATAATCAAACTTAGAAACAGATACGTCAAAGATAGATTGACTGATAGACATCTTACTTCATTGACGGATAGACATCTTACTTCATTGAC
>JADKLZ010001483.1:2072873-2083889 GCA_021533235.1 Biomphalaria straminea
ACATTCTATGAGTGAGTATATCTTGATCAACTTAATGTTGACCATTCAACATTCCATTGTTTGGACCTGAAAGTCCAACAAGATTTAATACTTTCTCATTATTCCCATGAAGTAGACCTTGTCTTCAGTTCAGCTATCTTTACATGTTGGTAGCTATGAAATGATTGATACAAACAACTAGAACACAATTCAATGTAAACCTGCTTGGGCCAGGACAACTTGTCAGGTAATTAAACTCTTGCTTGAAAACAAAATCTCAACAAATACCAATAAACAGAAATATTTTTTTTATTACCCACATTTTAATGGTTCCTCTAAAACATGTTGCTACTGTTTATGAACAGTTCAAGTTCTTGTTGAGTATGAATAAATATATTTTAAAAAAAAAGTGAGTGCATTTAGCTGTTTACCCTCATCTTGAAACAAAACAGCCTGCTTTACCATCCTGCTTAACCAGACTGCTTTACAGTTATCATTGGATGTGAAGATGATGAATTAATGCTTGATAAGTAATCCATTACAGGATAATGGATCTTAGTCAAATAATTAAACAAAAAAACTTTGTCCTGATTGTCTTCTTACGTTCCTGCGGGCAGAACAAGGCACAAATATATCACATCTCTCCAAGACTGGAACAAGTCAACAATACATCATCTCTCCAAGACTGGAACAAGTCAACAATACATCATCTAAGACTGGAACAAGTCAACAATACATCATCTCTCCAAGACTGGAACAAGTCAACAATACATCATCTCTCCATGACTGGAACAAGTGACAACTAAAGTTATAGCAATACATCATTTATCCAAGACTAGAACACAACAACTTCAGCCATGCACAAACATCTTAGACAATAAATAGACTAGCCCACATCAAGACTGTGTTGGTAGCATTTGTATTTTCTAGATAAGCATTAGTCACTTTGGTTTACTGGCTGGAATTCTGTCTTCTACATACCACCAGTTCAGGTCTGAGCAGTTAGTATATACCGGTATATTAGTAATTTATATAATACTTTAGTAGTGTATGTTATCATTGACTAAAGAAACACTTTAATTCAAATGAAAAAAAATATAATCATGTCAAGTCCATCAAAGAAAGAAAATATTAAAATTATTAGACATGGTGGTGGTGTTTTTTTTCACTGTAGTAAGTGAAAAGGGTCAAGGACTGTTACTTAGAGCTGAGATGTACAGTGACAAGAATGAAGAAATATATATTTAACTAGTCTATGACAAAACAGACACAGACATCACATGGCAGCAATACATATAAGTAGTCTATGACTAAACAGACACAGACATGTATAACTATCTAGATATATATATGCACATAACTAAATGTAATAACAAGACAAAACAAAGATGGGGAGTTGTATACCTACACAATGTGACACTTCAGTTATCACACACCACACACTAGAGAAACAACATCTTTTATTTGAAACAAATACTTTGTGTTTTTTATTGGCCAACTGAACCCCACTTGAACAAAGTCTACCTTCATTCAACTTCACAATACAAAACATTTTCTAAATATTTCTAACGAATCCCAATCAAATTGTACAAATGCGCACAAAAAAAATCAAGCATCATTCATTGTTTTCAGACATTCACCCCAGCCCTTTTTAAAAATAAAACCCAGTCATGAAAGAAAAAAAAAACAAACAACATCTCAATGATATTAACATACTTGAAAAGAGAATCAATTCAAGCAAAGAATAATGAGATACAATGCACTATGTCTACAGATCACATGACTATGTTATAAATAACAAATTCATCAACTAAACCCATGTGCTGCCTACCTGAAAGGTAACTATAGAAACTAAGTTGAACAAGTATTTCCTGATAAAAAAAAAATCTTTGCAGTAACTTGTTGACAGTAACATGTTACTGCTGATTGTCCATCATGGAAAGCTGGAAAGCAAAATGTGACAACACATCCAATATCTGAACTAGCCTATATATTTGTAGAATACTTATTTGAAATTAGGACATTACTGTTTTATATATATATATATTAATAAATATTCAAATGCTCATAAATAGTAATTTACCCTAAATAAACACTAATATCACATACAGTAAATTGACTCTACTGTATCATGTTATAAACAAAATATTGATTCAAAATGGTGAGATTACAAAATAGAGCTATTCTGACCCACTTTCAAAAAATAAACAACCAATCAGCCATTTGAACACTGACATGTACAATCGTGATTGTAATGAAGGAAACTGACCAACATTCAAGTACTGCTTGATATTTAGTAGCAACTACACATATCACTGTTGATTGTAACTGGAGGTTTTTTTTTTGATATTTCCACTTGATTTCTTCACTGATTAAAGCCACAAAGTAGAATAGTCCATTCTGTCATGTAGACTAAGTTATAAAGCAAACATTGCTTAATGCTCTTAACCAAAAAAACTTGTGAAGGGAAATCATCCAATATAAAAGATAGGGGCTTTGAATGTCACTAGACTAGTTTCCACTCTGCCCCAGCATTATGACACAAGCCTATAGCTCTTATGGCAAAGTATTAGGCTTATGATACAAGTACTTTCTGAAATATAAAGGAGCATGCTCTTGAATGTACATAAAGTTTACAACAATATTCTTTGAAATGGTTTGTATTTTTATTTTATTTTTGGTTTCATTACAAGTCATATAGTAAATGCAATGTTTTTTTTTAATATTTATATTATTTTTATTAGTAGGAGTGTCTGAATAAATAAAAAATAGTATATATATATTTAGACATGATACTTTTAAAACAAAATAAAACAGATCATGTAATATAGTATTTTACATCACACTAATCTTTATGCCAATATAAAATTGACAGTTGGGCTATTAACAAATATAAGAGCCATTAGTTTAACACTTCTCAACAAGAATGCTCAACCCTAGCTCTCTCTCCTTTTATTATACATATTAACTAAGTCCAACTATAATACTGAAACATCAGACTTGTCATGCATGCCATGTATACAAAATAAAGATATAGCCTGCATTACAGCATTTAAAAACAACTTTAAAATGTCCTCTGAAGGAATAACTCTGGTGTAAAAAGGATAGAACCATAAAACACACACTCAGTGCCTTCCCCTTTCAAGCTACTTTAGCTAGTACAATGGCTGTCCTACTTGGAATATAAACCTGAAATGTAAGAAAGAGACAATGCAGTGTTAACCTTTCTTTTAAACAGCAACAGAACTGAGATATGATTGTATGGTAGAAAAACAGCTAGCAATATCTGTCAGAAGAACAAATGCATCAATGGAATAGTAGTAAAGTATTCTTATCTAGTTCACAAATGTTATAGCTAAAAAGAAAAGTGTTCAAGGATTTTCATGGCTTGTAATGTTTACATAAAATGATTTGAGGAGGTTCTGACCAGATCAAAGTGTCAAAGTGGTAACTAAATAATTTGAGATCTATTAGATCCACTGTCATTATCCCAGACACACAGTGGTATAATGTTGTTGGGCATAGATCTAAACTTCTACTGTAAAGAGAGATCTCTCTTAAGGAAATTAGTTCAGCTCTAACAATTAAAAAAATGAACAACCTCTTTTCTGTTGGAAGCTAGATAATGCTACACTACATTCAAGAGCACATTTAGACCTATCTGTTTAAAACGTCTTTAGATTAGTTTGTCATTTTAGATCTTGTGTTTATGTTTGTAATGTTATCACAGCACTTAAGCCTACATTTTATTTGTTAACAGCCCTCTGTGAATTATACTATTATTTTGACTTGCCAGAAATTATTTTTAACTGACCAGAGACATATAGTTTAGGTAAATGAAAGTCAAAGAAAGCTCAATATTAATGTTTGGACTATTCCATATTTGATCATTTCTTCAGTGTCTTTTTTCCTCAAAACTTGAACCTCAGTGCCTTTTCAGAAACAATCAGGCTTTACTTCCTCAGAGAAAAACAATGACTTTACTGTTCATAATTTTTGTTTCATTACTTTGATATATAGATAATTTTTTATTTGATATATAGCTAATTTCTTTTCCCCAAAAGAACTTGAGCATAAATTATGTTTGATGACAGGACTATATAAATGTAATTATTATCAAACTTATTTTTTTTTTTAACAGAAAGGAATTTTTTTGTGGCCAGGCAGTTACTTTTCTAAAGCTAAAAAAAAAAAAAAAAACTTAATCATTTCTATACTTACAAATATATGATTGGCCCTGTTGCACCATGGTTCTGGAAAAGTGTGGTACTTGACATTATGATCTAGTCTTTTATGGCCACAGAATTCTTCAGCATCAGAGTCTAAAACTATCTCGTAGCTTAAACCATATTAAGGAAAACATTTGCAAAGTAACCACACATTATGTACTAGACTAACCACACATTATGTACTAGACTATTAGATTTGCTGGCATTCAACAGTCGCTGGAACTAATGTAAAATCACTAGAACTTCTTTAGACAGAATATGACGCACACAATTTGACTGTTATGTTGTTGTTAAGTGCAATAATTTATTTGGATCACTTTGGAACCTAATGACATGATGGTGCTAGCTTGTGAAATGTAAAATAATTTATGTCAACTCCAAGAATCTATATTTATTTATTATGTGTTTAAGTATCTGAGTTTAGCATGTCTGAAATAATGCTCAATCTTTAAATATATCTTACAGATTTTTTTAAACAATTATTGTTGTAGACTGGACTTGTAACTTGCATGGTAGTGGTGCTGTATCATATAGCTGAAGTGCTACATTGCCCTAACCAGATCATGCACAAAAACTGAGTCTCCCCCACTCCTCCCTGTCTAAAGCTTGACACACTGTATGTCACATTTGTAAAACAAATAATTATCATTTTTAAAATGATAGATATTAATTATTTAACACAAAAAAATTCTCACACTTCTTCAGCCTCACATTTAACCGCAGACTGTCTGTTACATTCTCACCATGACACCCCCTCCCCTGATCAAAGTAAATGGATATAGCAAAACTAAAATCTTCCTATGATTGTGAGGGCATTGAAATAGTCAACATTTAATTTGTAAATATTCAAAGGATACGTTCCAGGGACTTGAACTCCTACTTTGTAATCAGTGTAGCTCTTGTGCGGGTGGAAGTTGAAAATGAAGACTAGGGTATCAGCTCTTTCAAAGACAATCACCTTATCATCTTGATGTTTAAGGCTCACATAGTTCTACACAAAATATTAGATTAGACTTCAAAAAATGTGTAATGTTCAGAAACAAGATAATTATTCCATTTATTCCAAAGATTGTTGACTATAGGAAGCTACCACAATAACATTCAATAAAAAAATAGAGTAACCCAATCAGACCTTGTGATCTATAAGGATTATATAAAGATGTTTCTATTGGCTGACCGTTAACAAGGGTGTCATGTGGCCAGCACATTAACAAACTGCCTTTACTTTTCCCCAACTAATGTCAAATACCCATAAGAGCTGGATGGACTCAGGGGGGGCAGCCTAGAAATCCTGAAGTTTAAAATCACAGTCTTTAATGAGATTTAAGCCCCAGACCCTCAGTTCAGAAACTAAGCACTTAACTACTCAGCTACCAGGTTCCACAATCCTTTACTATTAAGCGAGCAATTCTTGTGTATATATATATATATATATCCCTGTGGCATTTTACGTCTCGTGAGACGATCTTTTCCCTTTGCAACGTCTTGTGTGGCTAAAGAGGCCAATCCTTGATACACAGCCTCGGTTGCAGGTTGGGCATATAAAATCACCAGGAGCAGCTGCATTTTTAGCCTTCTTTCTGCCTCTGTTGTGTATGGCATCTGCAATCCGAGACCCTTCTCTTACGCTCTCTTTCCATGTGGATCTATCCAGTGCTACTTTTCCCAGCTGCTAGTGTCGATTTCAAATAGCTTCATGTCACGTTTGCACACATCTGTATACCGTAAAAGTGGGCGACCTTGCGGCTCTCCTGCCTTCAATAAGATCGCCATACAGTATATCTTGTGGTAGTCTACCTACTGGCATTCTGCAAACGTGGCCAAGCCAGCCAAGGCGTCTGCTGCTGATAATAGAGCGGATGTCCTGGCACCCTGCTCTTTGTAGCACTTCCTCATTTGTTATTTTATCTTGCCACCTTATTTTAAAGATCCGCCTTAGGCATCGGAGGTGGAAGACATTCAGCTTTTTTTCCTGCCATGAGTATGTTGACCATGTTTCGCTTCCATATAGCAAAGTGCTCATCACGCAGGTCCGGTAGACTAAGGCTTTAGTATTGTTAGTCAGCAATATGTTGTCCCACACTCTTTCTGCAACCTTGACATGGTGCCCATTGCTTTGGCTATCCTATTGTTGATGTCTTTATCCAATAGAGCATCGTTGGATATGATGGAGCCAAGATAGCAAAAATGATCAACAATTTCAAGTGGTTGACCATTAATGTTTACTTGAGGTGCAGCATTAGTGTTTTGGACCAGTATCTTGGTCTTGCTTTGACTAATATTTAAGCCGAACTTCTGGCAAGCATCAGATAGTTTGTCAACCAGGGTCTGGAGCTGAATATCAGAGTCAGCTACAATAGCTGCATCATCAGCATACAAGAGTTCCCTAACAAGTATCCTCCTAACCTTGGTTTTTGCCCGCAGTCTTGATATATTGAAAAGTTTTCCAGAGGATCTTGTGTGGAGATATACACCTTCGTTGCTGTCATTGAAAGCATAGTGCAGTAAGCAAGAGAATATATATATATATATATCTTTGATTTCGAAAACGGCTCTAACGATTTTCTTTAAAATTTCTACGTATCTGCATATTAGCTGAGAAAAAAATTCTCAGCTCATTGGCCACATAAAATGTCTCATTGTAAAATTAATTTTGGATTGAATAATTTATGAATGAAAGTTTTTCATGACGTAAACGGGAAAAACACTGCTTACGTCACTAAGCTTACCGCAGTACACAAAAATATTTCTTTGCAAACAAGAACATGTTTAGAGATATGAATGAAAGGATGTGTAAAACTAAAAGCAGACCACGGGCTGTAGCACCACTGGGATGGATGGATGGCAAAAGCTGGTATGAACTTCTTATTGTTCGACAGTCAGGCTGGGAAGGGCATTTATTTAACTGAGCAAGGCTTCGCCACCTGATATTAACATTTAATACAGCCAGAGAACTTTCAACTTAAATGCTGTATATTCAACAAAAAAAAAAAGCATACCAAAGAAAAAGTTTGAATAACACATCTGTTACTTGCAGGAAAATAAAGAGGTCACAGCCAGGCTTCTATAGCCTACTTGTAGGGTTAATGTTGGAATGAAAACTAAATGTGACAAGTGAGAAACTTACTTGGGGATGAGACAACCATTTGTATTTAGCCTCCAGCTGAATCATTGCCCTATCAAAGTTGTTCAAGTACTGATACTTCAGAACTTTATCATCTGCTAGATTGAACTGACGCCGGCAGTAGTGGAAGCTTTCATTGTTGCCTATTCTGGGGAAGTCCAACCACTCCGGATGTCCAAATTCATTCCCTTGAAACCACAAGCAAAACTGTATAATGTTTCTATGTAGACAGTGGCATGGCAATGCACTACTCACATTCTAAAAACTAAACTAGGAATCTAATATCTTGCCAAATTAAGACTAAATTTTCTGATGTTTCAAACATATGATCATTAAAACTAAGACTGCTTTATTGATCCTTATTTGAAATTTGTTTTCATTATGAGGACTCTAATAATTAAAAACAGCTTAAGGGACAGAAGTGGCAAACTTTGCAACAACTTGTTTTTATGAAGAGCAGCTGTCTTCTAAGATGTTTCTGACTTTGCTGAGAGATCTTTGTTGAATAATTTCATTCATAAACGGTATGATAGTGTGTGTGTTTTTTTAAGCTCTTTTTACCAGTATCCCAGCTGCTCAACAGTTTGGACAATATTGTTTGCCAACAAATTATACATTAAAATTATAAAAATAAATACAAATTATATGCTAGTATATGCTCATTGTTGTTAAGTAAAAATCAGCTATTATATTCTTTTGTAACTTAAGGCTGTTCAGTTCGTACCAGGAAAAAAAATAACATTAATTCCACAAATTCAATTTAACGAGCCTCCTTAAAAAAAAACAATTTCAAATTTGTAAACTATTACATAAAAAATGAATGGAAACAACATAAGAAAGTATTTAATGCTCTTTTATGTACATGTAAACAAGTCAATAGCAAAGAAAACATATATAGGTCACATCTAGGTTTAAAAGTAACATAAAAGCCTGTTATCTACCTACCTGAGACGCAAGACTTATATTAACACTTATATGTGAGATTGAAGTTTCAAACTTACCAATAAAGTTGAGATAAGCCTCCCCCCCCAGTCCAATAGTAATAAGTCGAATCATTTTGTGCAGAGCGATGCCCCTGTCGATGATGATATTTGGTCCGCTGTAAACAGACATGTGGGTGTACATTTCCTTGTCCATCAACCAGAAAGCTATCGTCTTATCTCCAACCAGAGCCTGGTCATGACTCTCGGCATAAGCAATGCATTTCTCAGCATAGCGCCGGTTGGTCAAAGTATGGATAATAGTGTCCAGGTCCCAGTCTTCATCTGATGTATGCTTCAGCACCTGGCCACAAGAAAAAAAAAATAAAAAAAAAAAAAAACAACCCTGAAACATACACAAAATTTGTGTAGGCCAATAGTCAAGGCTGTTCCACTAAACAGTGCATAAGCTGACATAAAACTTTGTGAAGAAACGAGTCCCTTTAATTATAACTGCCTTTATTCTGGAACATACAACTTAACATATTTACAGATAACTCTCCTAGACCACATCCACTCTCTTGTTTACAACACATTCGACTTCCGGAAGTCCCCTAACTCCCGGTACCCAACACTTGACCGTGTGTCATGTAACCGTGTCACAACAAACTTATTTCTAGTTGTAAGCAAGAATCCACTCAAGACTATTGTGAGGTGTATCAGTAGCTACTTCATTATTAATTTGTAAACTGTATATATATAAAAGTATCAAACTTAATTACATGCTTGAAATGCCAGTTATATTTTATAGCACACTATCATTATTCAGAGCACCTCATGGCCATCGTGTTTATATTCTACTCTACTCTAAAATAGTCATTTCTAAAACAACATAAAAAATGTGTGTAGAATATAATTTAGAAACTTAATATGATAATGCATTAAATCATTACAAGTAATCCAATCTAACAAGACCTTAAGACTAGTAGCATTAAAATTTGTGATCCTACTAAATGATTTTTTAAATGACTTCCGACCATATTTTTCATTTCCATTTATCCTAACAAACTACTAGTGTAGCTTTTTATTAACTGTGATGACATATATATATTCACTATTTTAAAAGTACTGAAATTGCTTTTAAAAAAATTTTTCATCTTAGCTTTGAACATCAGTACTGTTGTAAACATTACTATTTTTTTTTTCTTATTGGCTATTCTTTCTCATATAATACAGACGTTACTTAAAAAAAGAAGATGATTATGTCCTACATGTGTTGACCAGTCATGATAGTGTTTTGTTTTTGACTGGGTATGGTTGTAAATAACTCCTGTGGATACACATTTCAGTGTGAGGAGCAAGAATTCTTTTTCCATTTTGTAGAGGGTCTTTTTCCTTTTTGTAGAGAGAAGTATATCTGAGATATCTTATTAGAAAGCTTATTTCCACTCACTCTGTCTGTCTGGTAAAAAGTTTGTACACCCTAACCAACTCCTGGACATTCATATTTAACATTTTTTTAGTCCAAATATCATGTTATACAAAAACAAAAAGTCTTACTTTAATCCAAACATCGGGTATAGCCATGGCTAGTCTGTAATCAAAGCCAGCTCCTCCTTCTTCTAGAGGCCTACACAACAATGGCATGCCTGATACTTCCTGCAAATAATCACATCTTTAAGCATTAGGGGGCTTATATGTTCTTAATAAAAAAAACTATATAAAACTAGACAATGTTTTTTTTATATATATATAATAGATTTAAACTGGAAACAATGTATTAAATTTGCTAAGAAGAGTGGTTAGGAAGTAAGAAATTATATTTCAAAACCTTTACATGATTTTTTTTTTATGTTTACATAGTTTTGAAAATATGAATATTTCAAACATTAAATGAGAACATTCTTCCTACCAATTGGATCAAATAATGTTTTTAAAACTTAAAACAAAACTTAAAGGCTGAACTGTAGTCCAAATCCAAACTGCTTACCTCAGCAACTGTAATCATAAACTCTGGGTACAGAGAGTGAAGAAAATGGTTAGAGAGCATCAGATAAACCAGGGACTCTGTGTCAGTGTTGAGACCAAAATACTCATCATAATGACCACTAAACCCATGTCCTGTGGAGTACAAATCGCCACCAGAAATTTTCTAGGTTTTTATTCAACACTTTCTTCTGAATGTTTTGATTTTCTTTCTAAAGTATTACACATGTAAGAAGAAAACAAAACCTAGACTAGACAACTATTCAGCTTACCCATGCCGTGGGAATGATACAGCATTGAAGTTACGCCATCAAATCTAAAACCATCAAATCTGTATTCTTCAATCCACCATCTTAAGTTAGACAAAAGGAAGCGAAGTACTTCCCATCTGAAAGAGAATTAGTTGAGAAATATTTTGATCAAGTATAATTCAAATTAAGTTTAATTTGAATCTCAGAGAGTCTTCAACCAATAGAAAGGATTTTAAAAAAAATAAAATTACCTATCAATTTATGGGAAAACTAATTATCCCAGGGAAAAAACTTCAATGTGTATTTCTTCTAAACATTATGTAAAACAATAAAAAATTTATTTTCTTACAGTTTCATTCTGTTGATGCACTATTTGCCAAAGTTAAAGCAAGCAATGTGTCTTTGCTATAGTGATTTGAACAAGACAAACTGATATGTGACTTTATGAAATGAGAGAGGATCTCAAAACAAAACTGACATGTGACTTTATGAAATGAGAAAGAAAATATGGCTAATGTAGGTGGGCA
>JADKLZ010001483.1:2090541-2126636 GCA_021533235.1 Biomphalaria straminea
TGTTCCACTAAATACTCAGAATGTGCAAAGTGTTCCACTAAATACTCGGCGTTCGGCGCATTGGGCGGCAAGCTGTCTCCATAAAGATTTGTCATTGGCAATGTCTGAAGCCTCCTCCCACCTGGTGTAGTTCATTTTGTCCTAGAACATGTCCCGCAAACCTCATGCGACGCTCTGTCACAATCTCACTAAGTGTTCAACTCCCAGTTCGGCATAGGATTTCCTTGTTTGAGCATGAGTGGGTGTTTCATCAAGTGTGGTTTGAAGTTGATTATAGAAATCATCTTTGATGGCTTTAATTTGGTTTGTTTGGAGTCAAGCTGTAATCATGCGGTCGCTGACTGGCTTCCAAGCAATTAGCGCTGAAGCTACTATTTTAGACATGATGATTCCTATACCACCAATGTGTTCACTGTTTTGTCCACTTGATGTCCACCGCATCTAGCAGATTCCAAGGATGTCCAGCCGGTAAGAGTCAAACCCTTAAAAAAGTTGGGCCAGTTTGTCGCATTGGTTTAGGGTTCTTACGTTCCATGTGCCTATAAGAGTTGAGTTTGTCGTTTCTGTAGCAATATTATTTTTACAGGGTGGGGTAGCTAGCCCCATGCCAAACCCTCCTCCTTTTTCACCTGGGCTTGAGACCGGCAGATGGCCAAGAAAGTAAAGAGTAATAAAATAAATAAAATTGTACAGTGCCTTACTTAATTTTTGAAAAGGTGACAAGTTTCAGTAGCTTAAATAGTTAGTAAGTTAAACTGTTAGTTGGACACTACAGTCATACACTTCATACAGAAACAGTGACTACAGATCTACTATCTTATTATAGTATCTAAATAATCTAGAATAATCTAGAACTAGATCTAGTCACTAGTCATTCTGATTCTAGTCAGTCTAAGTCAGTGTGTGGATCCATTTCTACATCTAGTCTATAATCTTTGTAATTAAAGATCTAGAGTCTAGTAGTAGTAGATCACGACTCTAGACATCTATATAAGTAAGTGTATAGACTAGATCTAGTCTAGAGTCTAGATCTAGAAATAAATATTTTCTTCTATTCAATCGGCATAATCATAAAGTAAAGTCGTACTAAAGTGTTTGTAAACAATCGCCTGAATCGGAAGCTAAGCCTAAGTTTCGTAAATTTTATACTGCTCAAAGTCAAAGCTTTTTAAAACATACTAGAATCTACATAGTCATAGATCTAGACAAATTCCAGATCGAAAGGCTTACCGTCTTCGTATCTCATGCTCATATGTACGAAGATATCCGTCTAGTTGAAAAGTTTTATCCAAATTCGGTTCAGGAGGGGGAAGATTGCTTTCTCCTTGCGCCATGTTAGCAGAACTTGATGCGTTTATTTCGTGTCGGTACATTATCCTTGAACTCGAAAGAAACCAAGGTCAGGTCAAGTCAAGGCCTAAATAGGAGTCTTAAAAACTAACATCGTCTGAACACCCCGCCAACACGTACGAGCAATATGCTAGAGGTAGACTAGAATGGAGATGTGGTCTAGATTGCTAGCGACTCGGCCATTTTTTCCCAAATATCAAATGGCATTAGATCTATTTATTTTCAGGTCTATAAAGTATAAATTCATACCGGTTTGGGATTTTTGTTCCATGTATTAAATAATTAGTTAACATCCAGTCTACGTTAACAAAAATATCCATATCCAGCACAGAATTAGATCTATATCAGGGCCCCCCCCCCCCAATTTCTTGATACTCAACTAAGTGTTTAGGAATATGAATGATACTGGAGTCTATGTCACGTAGGCCTACTTACAATAATACGAATCAGTCAAAATTTAACCAATTATTTAATTAATTATTGATAATTTTCTTTGGTATAGAAAAAGGGAAATAAATGATACTCTGCCATTGTTTTTTTTTCTCCCACTCACGATTCTCGGATCAAGTTGGAATTTTGCATAATTATTCATAGTCTATGACAAAACATGAATCAATAAAAAATAAATTATAGTTAATCAATTAGTGGTTTATATTAATTTTGTTTCACGTAGTAAAAGGGAGCTCATTCTTACAGTATTGAGAAATATGGCAGTGATTTGATTTTTAAGTTCTTTCCCTTACAAAAGCTTTTTAAAAATGTTTTTATCTTATATATATATACATCATCTTTGCCCAAATTATAGCCAATATTTGACCCATGACATGGTGTGTGAATTCCTGGAAACTTCTACCCTCAGAGCATGAGGCCCCCTAGGCTTAGTTCCATAAGATATGAACACACATTAAGCCCTGTGACACGCAAGACCTCTAGAGCTTTTATATAGAGGTCTATAGAAAGCAAACGACATTAGCTCCAGCTGGAATAACCTGCCCAGTGTGCAGCCGAACATTCCGGGCTCACCAGCCACACGAGGAGGCATAAAACCCCAGGGCAAAGCCCTCAAACCCCTGGATGACAAAGTGGTCATCATCTAACCACGATGGACGAACTATATATATATATATACACAAGAGCTTGCAAGGGGAAAAGATCGTCTATCGAGACGTAAAATGCCACAGATATGTAAACTCCCACTCTAGGAGGTGAACAAAAAAAAAGGGGGGGGAGGGGAGGAAGGGTTATAAAGAAATCTATGAAACATCTTTACATATTGAACAGCATTTGGGGAGGGTGGGAGGAGGCGGTAACAAGGTCAAGGTGATCAATTACCTTTTGTTTTTAATACGGATTAGTACTTGATAGCCACATAATTGTACTGGCAATCAGAGAATTCTTTCAGCTTTGCCTCCTGTATTCACAACTATTTAAAATCAGGCTGAAAGGAATATATACATTTGAACTATACTACAGCTGACTTAGCGTAGCTTAATCAAATACTTTCTTCAGCCTTGCATATAAAGTACGTTTTGGTTGAACTTTGCTAATTGCTACACTACGGTGTACATGGTGACGGATTCAAAAGCCTCAAAGCTCGGTGTTCACTAACTAGCTCTTATCTTAATAACAACAAGGTGCCTGCCATTTTGTTTGCATCTACTCACTGACCAGTATCAAGATTAAGGAATTCAACATCTGTTTTGTATCATGTGTTTACTAGTGAAGGCCCGCACAGCCACACCATTCCATGGTTTCTTAGGTGTCGCAGACGCTCTAAAGGCAGTCTTGGACAGCATACATATTTAAAGGTTATCCATTATGAGCACTAACATTCCATCACGGCACATGCCATTCACACACCACTTAGCGTTAGCAGGTGCACACTATTTGAATAAAACAAACAAAGAGCTTTATAATGATACAAGTATATTGAATCATGGATATGCTGATATGATATGGGTGAGATTGGCATAGAAAAAAAAAATGTCTACAAAACAAGCCAATGCATTATTTACATAGATTCTTATGTATATGTATAAAACAAGAGGTATAGTACAACACCAAGAGTCTATGGACAATGTGAAACAAATACTGATCATTGTAATCACTTCCAAGATTTGAATGGAGCATCTAAAATGAGGATGAATCACACCAATAACTGTGTAGAGCCCTGCTCTACAAAATGCATAGCACTGTTCACACAGGGGATGAATTTGTTCATGGAATAGAAATGAAAATAATTTAAGTTAGAATGCAAGTATCTCTAGACCAAGTCAAAATACAAGGGCATTGGTTACAAATAAATACATGTTCTTTCACCTACAATGGTTCCGCTGTTGTATTTGTCCTATTAGAAATCTAAGTTAATTTTTTAAACCAGTCAGTCAGAAGTCAATCTCTAGATGTGAATTCAATGAGGTTGATAGCTATCCAGCTTATGAATTGATTGAGTGTCAATAGTTTGAGAGTTTTAAGAAAACAAAAAGACTTTAAATAACTTCTCATGTTGGAACAGTAAGTGCTACACTGACAAATTCTGTCCAAACTATTCTGCATGACTGACAAATGGCTCATACATGATACATCACCTAGTCAGGATTATTTCTAAGATACTGTACATGTAAATTGTAAAAAGGGAACAAATTTGAGGAAAGGAAACAAAATGAAACTAGCACTTTCTTCATGGATTTACATTGAGGTTCCATTGTATACTGGTTGATTTACTAATACAACAAGGTAGACAGTATCACAAAATATGCTTTTCTTGATGAGAAAAAAAAATTAAAACAACCAAAAAACTACTTAATAACTATTTCCAAAAACATTCCTGGTAGAACTAGAATCTTTGAACTTTCTAAAATGAACAAACACTAATTATTGAAGAGCTAAAGTCACATTTGTCAAAACAGTTGTAAAAGTAAATATTCACTCTTCCATTTCATTGTTTCGTCTGAGCTTGAACTGAGCAGGAGGCAGAATTATGAATAGATGTCATGGATCAATCGCTGTAAGTGAACACCCAGGTCTTGGTCTACATAACGATTATGTTCTCAGCTCTTGACAAAGTTTATATTAAGCACAGTGTCAACTGATAACTAGCATACAATGCATACAGTAACAAAATGTCATTCAAGCACTAGAATTAAACTATGAGATTTACAAATGCAATAATTACTCTTTGGGAAAATAAAAAATACAAATTATGCTCATTATTAATACTGTTGAGACTATCTACTAAAGAGGACACTTTGTTTCTACTGACATTATTTAATTTCAATGTTTCTAAAATCAAGCAATGCAATAACCAATGAATAATGTGTGTGTGTATGTCCTGAGTTGTTTTCATGTACATCAATGTACAAATGAATAAATTAAATTAGCACCATACCACATCCATTATGGCATGTTGGACAATTATTATTATAGCTTTTATATAGCGCTACTTTCATGCTTATAGCATGCTCAGAGCGCTTTGGTCCAATCTCATTTGTGGACCAGTGGGGGGTATCTAGGAGTTGGTTTCCCGTGCTGCCTTTGGGCGCTCAGTAAACACAACTCTGCCCGAGTTGGGTGTCGAACCTCGAGCCCCCTTCTAGGTAGCCAAACAATCCAAGCTCAAGCCGCACTTAGCCTCTCGACCACGCTTCCCAATCTGAGCCACTAGAGCAGATACACACATTCAACCAGTTTGGCCAGACAGGCATAAAACCCATGCACAAGTTTTTGGTTTCTCCACTATTTTGTTTTCACTTGTTACATGATTTTCACAATTTAAAAAGCCATTTACAGATTCAACAAAAATCTGTCCAAATAAAAATGTTTAAAAAAACAAACAAACAATAACTGAAGAACAGATCTGTTTCCATATGACTAATTTCATACAAGTTTCTTTTGTTTTTACTAGATCTGATTGTAAGGGTATCACAATATATTACAACCATAGCCACAGCTATGTTAAAGCCATTTAGAATCAAAGGTGGAATCCTTTGATGTGTAGTCAATCAAATCTTTATTACAAATATGGCCAGACTATAAATAGAAAAACTAAAAATCCAATGTACACAATTTACCCTAGCTATAATATTTGTTTTGCACTAGCTTAACAGCTATCAGGACACAAAGATATTTATACTAAAATGATCATTTTTAAAGCATGACTGGCTTTTTTTTTTTTTGATCAATGGTTTGGGAACTTGCTGCCTTTTAAAGAGATACTTTGACAAACACAAACAGACACAATGATCATTACATTCTATCTTAGTATCTGAATTAACATTACAGTGAAAAAAAAACAACAACAAATAAAAACTAATTTTCATTGTAATGCTTAAAAATTCTATCGAAGAGGCTCTGCTCTGTTGTAATAATCTTCAAAGGATTTGCTACAGACAAAATGTTATGAAACCAGATATTCAGTCTAGTAGTAAAACAATATATTTAAGTAGTTTGCTAGTGGCAAGCCACCTCAACTGAAAGACATTCCATTGTTACATTACAAATGCATGTAATTCAACTGACTATTGCACTACATACACAGAGAGTGGTCAGAAAAGAGTTTGAGATAATGTGAAGGCCTTGATGGAAATAATTGAGTACAATAGAACATGTCTTTTTTCCAAAGAAATGCATCTAGGTTCTGAACACACATTTTGTCTATAGTGCTTACATTCAGCTTATTTGCTTCTTTTGTGAGCTGAACTAAACTATACATTGAACTATTCCCAGACGGTACAATAAGTTTCTTAACACATTTTGATATTTTATGTTACCATGAAATTTGAGTAGACATTCAACTAGTACCGGGATACATGAATAAATGAACATGTCATCTTTCAGCAAAATCCTACATTTGAAACTGTATCTCATTAAGTAACTGTGCCTGACTATTCAACTAAACTTGTTGTAAGCACTGTTAGTTAACTATTTTTCACCTTCCTAATTGTCCTAGAAACTTGATCCTATTTTTGGCCTCACAGAATCCAAATGAACTCTAGCTGTACTTCTAGATGCTAAGACTTTTTAAACAAGAGAACGCAGAAGTTAATCTCTGAGCGTCCCTAACACAACTCTAAAATGACTGCAAGATAAATAGTTTCCAGAATAACAAACATGCACCAAATACAACATTCTGACATAGAAAAGTAGCAGCTCATCAGCACTCACATCTGATATGATTAATGCACACAAGTTCTGTTGGCTTTGTATAGTACACAAATATTTAAAAGATTTGATTAAAGATTTACTTAAGATTAAAAATATTGTGTAGAAATGAATAATACTTGATTGAACTATGACACAGTCTTTCAATAAATAGGAGTGATTTACACAATGAGTACATGTTACAGATAAAAGCTTTCATCACAAATCTACACATGGGAAAAACAAAAACTACACAACATTTTCATATACAAATATTACATTTCCTATCATTTAGAATTGCGAGTTCTAATCATTCATTATGCTTTGAACAGCTGCATCCAAGTCTGCATCATGGCTCTGAGCAGCAACTGGTGATGCTGAGCGAAACAAGCTGTGACGAGCCGACGAGGATGTTCGACGAGCAGAGGATGACCAGCTGGACTGGGAATCATCATTGTCCTCCTGGTTAAGTACGCTATTGATAGCTGATCTAACAGAGTCGTTAATCATGCTGTTTTGAGGATCTTTATTGTCAATCTCAAAGGAAGAAATTCTTTGCGAGCTACTACCATTATCATCCTCATCATCTGAAGAGTTGAACATGGCAGACGTCTGCAACAAACTTTTATTAGGTGTGGTAAAAATCGGCTCTCCCTTGTGGGTGGCAGAGCAGCTGCTATTTAACATACCCTCCTTTTGTCGAAGAGGAGAAACTTGTAATGCTGATTGTCGGAATGTACCAGGAGTGTCATTTGCACTATAGGAAAACTGGTTAGAGTGTGGTCTCTTCTCACTGTAGATACTGTCACTGCCTACACTACAGTTGGAATTAGGATATGTCAAATTAGATTTTGAACCACTCAGCGATGAGCTGTGGGAATTTTTTTTCAGGTTTGAATTTTGTTCCCCAAAAGTTTCAAAGATATTTGACTTTGGTTGACTTGACCCACTATGTTTGTGTGGGCCACCAGTTTCAAAGCTATTTGACTTTGGTTGACTTGACCCACTTTGTTTGTGTGGGCTACCAGTTTCAAAAGGTTCCATGAATGCATCATCACTATTTATCTCTTCGACGCTCTCCCCAAAGGAAACACGATGCCTGCCTTTGGGATGCGTTCTTTCCTCCTGAGAACCTTGATCTTCCTCTTCCTCCTCATGCATATCTGCATCATCTTCACTATGTTCATCTGTGTTTTTGTCTTCCTCATCTTCTTCATCGTCCTCATCTTGACTGGATTCAACTTCGTCATATGAGAAGTGTCTTTCTACTTTGGAACTATTAGAATTAGACGAGCTACCTTCACTACTACCAGCTTCATAGGAAGTTTGCCTAGAAACAGAGGACGCCCTTCTTCTAACTATCACTGGTTGGTTATTTGTCACCGCAGAATGTGAGTCATACTCATATTCACTATCACTTTTTTCTAAATTAACAACCGGTTTGAAATCCTCAGACAATGTCTCTTGATTGACAAAAGAATTCTGGACAATAAATTTATCCTTATCCGTTGTCCGCCTTTTAAAGACAAATTTTAGTGTCCCACTACTTTTTTCAGTTAGCTTTCTTTTGTGTCCAGATGGTGATTCATAGGGAGATTCTGATTTCTCAGATTTTATATCTAACTCTGGACGGTCTAGTTTCACATCAAACTTTTTCAAATCTCTTTTATCAACATTAAATTTTAAATCCACACTGGGCACATGGTCCAACTCTGGTAATTTGTCAGAGTCAGGTGGTTCAGTTTTGAAAGACTGTGAATAGAGACCAGGCTGCAGAGGTTCAAAACTCTCTGAAAAGTAAAAAAAAAATTAGATATTACATTATCATTGTGTATCATTACAAAAACAAAATCATACAAGCACCCTTATATATTATACCCTGTATGTGCTAAGCATGACTTACTGTAGACCATCATCGGAACTATACTGTTTTCCTGAGGTTTAGAATGTGATGTTCATATAACTTTCCAATGAACATTTCACAGCCACACATCTAACTAGAGGTGGTATAAAGACCCATAGTTTCAAGTTATGCTATGTTTATGAGTAAAATTTTGTAAACCCGCACAGATGCAATTCATTTGTTAAAACTTGTATACCCCACCCCCCAGGTTATATGCACCAAAACACAGTAGACACACAAGTAATATAATTTTTTTTTTAAATTCACATAGAAGTCAAGTCATTTTAAGCTTTTCCCCCCTTTATGGCTGTTTAGAAATTTTCATTGCAACATTGGAGCTGTTTTTTATTGATTTGGATGAACAATAAATGAAAATGATCCTTAGATCAACACTATATAAGCAAGAACATTGTATCAAAAGTATGTCTAGTTACCTGGAGAGTTTTTAGCCTGTTCCTTTTCACTATTGATAACATCTTGCAGCTGCTCATTAAAACATAACAAGTTTTGAATGTATTCTGGACTCTTTTCTGGGCACTGAAAAATTTGAATTTAAAAGCTGTAGTGTAAGCCAAATGTTGTCAGTGTTACTACTTTGCACACACACAAATCCTCTACTCACCATAGCATTAAACAATTTCATTTTGTGAAATCTTTTCATGTAGCGCCTTTTTTTCTTGATCAGATAGTCACAGACAATGGAGTATTTAGTATCCCCTTGATTTGAATAAGAACAAATAACAATTGTTATAAATGATGCAAGAGTGTTTTGGTGACAAAATTAATAATTATACATAAAATAACATTAAGATAAATGTATACTGTAAAGCAAATATATGACATTGAATGATAAAATAGCTTATGATTAGGTAAACATGATTGGAGCATAATTATTTATAAATAATCATTAATTATTTATAGTATAAGGATACTTGCCACTAAACCATATTAGTGACCCATCTTTTTTAAAGTGAGTAAACAGAGTTAGGGTCACTATTGTCAAGTTAATTACAAAACAAGTTGGGAATTTAAACATAAAACATTAGATGAGTACATTGTTGTTGTTATGGAAAGACTGTGTTCACCTCTGGAGCTGACTATCAAACCTTAAGACATTACGTGATCATAATAGTACTATCTTGCTTTCAAATGTGGATGAAAATGTTAGATTTGTCTGACAGATCGAATTTTGAGAAAATATTTGCTTACTGTCTATTACTGGCCTCAACAATGGGTGCGCCCAATATAAACACACTAATGTAAATGAAATTTCACAGGAGTAAAACAGAACCTAATCATAAAATAGAATATTTAATGTTTCAATTCAATTCTCACATTTTCTCATCTGTTTGGAGCCTTCCTCAGGTTTATGATCTTGAAGGGTGTGGTAGCGCACCAACCTTCTCATAGCATCAGAAAGACTTTTAAAAGGAGAATTGACATCAGGGCTTAGCGCTAATGTTCTGTCACGCAACAACTGCTGTTCAGCTCTGAAAACAAAATAATTTTTTTTTTTTTATGTACTTGAGCTACCTATCACCAAACTTTCCATTCAAACTTAGCAGTATTTCATTTCACATGATATCAAAGTCCAATTCTACATGTTCAAAAAAAACATAAACTACCCATAACCAATAATGAAATTTTTAGAAAAATTTCAATAAAACACTTAAAACTACTTTTAATTTATATATTAAAAAGATATGCTGCAACTGTTTTTAACAAGTTAATTACAAACAAATAAGAAGAATTTCTCAATTATATATAAACATGACTTACAAACATCGCCCCATCGAAGGATATACATATGTCTGCTGTAGAGAGGCTTGCATCTGTGGAGCCGGCTGAGGAGGTGCTTGTGGCACAGGAATTGGGTGTCGTACTTGTTGTGTCTGTTCTTGGAAACTCAACTGATTTTCTTCTGGCTTATCCATAAGTTCCTGTAAACAATAATTATTTTAATTTTTTTGAAAAGTTCAACAATGTAAAAAAAAATAAAAAAATAAAAAAAAGGTTTGTTTAGAACATAATAATACAGACCTGTACTGTAGCTGGTAATGGTGTTACTCCAGTAGCACACACAGACAGAGTATTGTCTATAGTATTAGAATGATTAGAATATTGTCTTATGTTCTCCTGAAGAGGAGTCTGTGCTGAAACAGACTGGGACTGCTGAAGTGATTGTGATGCTGACATTTGTGTCTGCATTTGCTGCCTTTGTTGAGGGCCTTGATTTTGTTGAAATTGCTGAGGGCCTTGATTTTGTTGAAATCCTTGAGAAACTTGATTAGGTTGAAATCCTTGAGAAACTTGATTTTGCTGAAACTGTTGTGGAACTTGATTTTGCTGAAACTGTTGTGGAACTTGATTTTGCTGGAACTGTTGAGGAACTTGATTTTGTTGGAACTGTTGAGGAACTTGATTCTGTTGAAACTGTTGAGGAACTTGATTCTGTTGAAACTGTTGTTGATTTTGACTCTGGGGAAGCTGTTGCTGAATTTGGTTCTGTTGCAGTTGTTGAGGAATTTGATTTTGCTGTTGAAGTTTTTGTTGTTGCTGGTATTTCTGTTGCTGTTCTAATTGTTTTTGCTGAACCTGCTGAGAGCGACGGATGATATTTTGCTGATGTGTCAAGAAGTCATTCTGTTCTTTAAGGCTCATGTTGGACAAATGATCTTCCAATCTCTTTTTCTGGATAGGTGTTAAGCTCAACATCAATGTGGAGTTAGCTATCTGAAAGTAAAAAGAGTGTATACAATTAAAATTAATTATAATAAAACAAGTAGGTACTGTAAATATATTGTTTAAACAACAGCAATGTGAACACATCACTGTTCAAATATATCAATTTAGAATTACTAACTACACTGAGTTGTAATTCTTTCCTAAATGTTCAAAACTATTTTAAAAAATGGGATCATGTTCAAAGCTTAATATTTTGTTAATTTTAATGTATGAAATTTCTCTCTGTTCAAAAATCAGGATTAAAAAAAACAAAAAAACAATCAGATACACACATTTCAAAAACAAACATCTTTAAAGGCAGGATGCCAGAAGGAAAATATGAAAGGTCTTACTTCTCTTTATCAAATATGATAGGGGAGTTAAAGTAACAAAATAGAACTCATAGGAGGCCCCCTAAGGATCAGTCAAACTCACACATAAAGTTGCACACACAAAATGCCTGTTGAAACTTTGATTACACCACAGTAGTGAAATTGTAAAACTATTTAATACTTTAACATTTTGTTGTGTATGTTTAGGAAAAAACTGCTCAAATAGTTCCTTTTTTTGGAAGACCAAAAGGAACTATTGCACCTATTCTAAGTACCACTGAAGTGATGTTAAAATCAGTGTTGAAAATAGTGCTTTTAGTTGAAGAGATCAAAACATTATAGAAAAGCACAAAACAAATAGCAGTCAAAACTTACACCATGAATGCGTGTATATGTATATATATTGTAAAGACACACTTTAGGGGACTGATAGTGAATGCACAATTATGATGACATTAATTCAAAGCAAGACTGAAGCTTAGATATAGATAAATAAAGAGTTGAGGCTAAGCTTTAAAAGGAGTAACATCTTCAACCTTATAGTGACTGAGACTAGACCGTTCCCAGTCTGAATTAAACATTCGTCTTTGATCAATGACTGTTGACTTGTTCTATCTTATGTGTTTATGTCTTTTTCTGTAAGTCTATTAATAAGAACTCATATGTGGAAATACTGTGTGTACAGAAATGCTCAAGCAATCTTCTGAATCAACAAACTTTACAGACCAAGATGAGACATATTACAATATATACAGTTGAGTCTAACTACAGTAAGGGTAAACATTTCTACAGGCTAGTGAAATGCTTTCAATCAGGTAACACACACACATAAAATTGAAGGTTTCCTACATTCAAAATTTCACCAAACTGGTAGCAGTTCTGATATATTTGCATTTGCTGGAACTATATATATTTCTAAGAAAGATTTGTGTAATAAGTTAGACCTTATGCTTATATTTGCATTTGCTGGAATTATATATTTCTAAGAAAGATTTGTGTAATTAGATAGACCTTACCTTTATAGGAGTCATCACTTTGACACTGCTTGGATCTTTCTCTTTCAGAGCCTTTAAAACAATATAAAAAGGAGATATTTGAACAATACATATATATATATAGATTATTAGTTTAATACTTCTACTGGTAAAATGCTTACCATTTAAACCACATTAGAGAATGATCACAAAGTAAAAGTTAGTGTATAGCAGAAAAAGAAATTTATATCCCATTTGATTGAAGTTTGATATGGTGTGAAAACAAACCAATTAATATTAATAGGAGGTGAAAATGAGTTGAACAAGATTACTTTTTTGTTTAATGTTTGTTTTCCATGTTTCAAATGTTCCTAAATAATTATTGTTACATTTTAGCCAAACCTCCTGCAGTACAACAGAACTCTGGGAATTAGAGTCCATACCGCACAAGAAGGCAGCCTTCCTTTTAGCAATCTCAATGACAATGGCTTCTTTTTATTATGGTCAATAGATAAATGTAATACATGATATTCAAATATATATATATATATATATGTAAGTGCATTTAAATAAAGATATATATATTTATATGAATTCAATTTCAAAATACATAATAATATATAATAATATAAACTAAAGATACAGTTAAAAATGGAGAGACTGAGTTATTTACTATGATGAGTATGATTGTTAAGTATCTCAAATGCCACCGATAGTTATTTTATCCTAATTTTCCTGTTAGAGAGATAGATATACTTTAAATGGGACTTTGTTGTTAGTCTGGTTAGAATTGTGAGTAAAGAGAGAGTAGAGGAGAATCCAGCTGGGTCATGTAACAATGGAGTAGCAAATGTGGTACAACTAAAACTACTAATGGCAAAGATTCTTTTGGAAAAGCTGGTCACTTGTGGAGCAGTGTTTTAGGGTCAAAAGATCCATGGCTTGTGTCTTAGTTGTCATTCATCTATAAAATAATTTCCATTCTTACTAGATGAACAAGGTCTTGACCAAATGATGAAAATGATCAGCTAGTCAAGAGAGAAGCAGGGAAGGAAACGTGTCGACTGAATAAGCTGAGATAAACTTTGACAGGTATCACAGTTTATATTTTCTTTCCTGAATGTGCATTTTATACTAAACCAGGGACTAGTAGTCATCTTGTCAGTTGATGGTTGAACAATTCAGAAAAAAAATGATTTACACCATATAATCAGCACGAAGTAAACTACATCCATTTTCTCTCAAAGTAATTGTTTTAATGCTGGAAACAAAATCATTTTTTTAATAAAAAAAAACTGGTCGAGAGGCTAAGAGGCACTTGAACTTGGCTTGGCTACCTTCAAGGTTCGACACCCGACTCAGGCAGAGTTGTGTTTACTGAGCGCCTAAAGGCAGCACGGAAAACCAACTCCTAGATACCCCCTCCCACCCACTGGTCCACAAATGAGATTGGACCAAAGCGCTCTGAGCATGCTATAAGCATGAAAGTAGCGCTATATAAAAGCTATAATAGTAATAATAATAATAATTTATAAGGAGCAGCTAAAAATCAACACTAATTGTTAATTACTACTTACATTTCATAGTTATATTTAGCTTATTTTTATATCTAGGTAAAAACACAAAAATTGTGATTACTAACTCACTTTTCAAAATATATTTAGCTTACTTTCACAACTAGGAATCTCAATTTCTGTGTCCATATTAAAATATATAAGCTCTTCAGGGCACAAATCAGTGGCTTTTAATTAGAATTAACAACTTAGCCTGTATGGAGTTAAAAGTATCCTGTTACTTACCGAAGCTGGTTTGCTGCATGTAGAAATGGATGAAAATGTTGGACTAGACAGTGCCTGTGTGAACACAGCTGTGGTGAAAACAGTAGAAGTTTCACAGGACACTGACGAAGGATGAACACTGGACGTTTGCTGTGAGTTGAAAGATGAGGTCATGATAGTCGCCTGGTGAGACTGTGTTGTCGATGTGGAGTTGGCAGTAAATGATGAGACCGAAGAAGTGATGACTGGCAACGATGCGGTCATCACATTTGAGGTAGTCACAGCTACATGACTGTATGAAGAAACTTGTTGGCTAAAAGTTGAAGACTCCGAGATAGACACCTGTATGTCTGATACAGGTTCCTGCTTGACATTAGCAATACAAAATTCCTGCTTCACAGTTTGTACTAATGGCTCTTGCTTTAAAAATGTACCTGTCAAGGTTGTGATCTTTTGATTTTTAACCTGTGCCTGGTTCAATCCCAAAGGTGAAATATTGGCATTGGAGTAAGTCTGTGTCGAGGGCCTGCTATATACAAGTGGTGATGATGAGACTGGTAAAATGGGACTACTTGAAGTAGCAATGTTTCCAACATTGCCACTGGTGAACACTTTATCCTCCTCTTCTTTTGTTAAATGAACAGGAATATTTTGATTTTGTTTGAACTGCCCACCCAAGTCTGTACTCTGATTGGATTGCCGATTGACCATGTGAGGTCTCTGGCTAATAGAAGAGATACTATTAGACACATCTGCACTAGATACCTGGCCTTTAACTTGTTGCTGAAGAATAAGTTGCTGACCATTAGCTGATACAACATAAACCTGACCGTTGCTAATAATTTGTTGGTCAGAGCTAAGATTCACTTTTTGCCCATGTGAAGTTTGAAATGGTGCTTTTGTGTTCTGAAATGAAATGGTACTGTTAGGAACTGAAACCACTGGCTGAGTAGCCTTTGATTTAGATTTAGTACTTTTTGATTTGGTTAGGGTAGATTGTGGTTTGGTTTTGACAGGTGGTGTCGGGATTTCTGGCTGCACCAAAGTAGTTGAAGAGTTGTCAAGGAGTTTGAAATAATCCTCATCCTCAAAAGATTGTAAGTCAATATCAGACAATTGGAGAGCCTGTTCTAGGATATTGTTCATCTTACTTCCTTGGCCTCCATAATCTGGCAGGAGATCGGGTGTAGGAGTTGGGGTCGGTGTGGACGGAGTAGGTGTGGCGACTGGAGTTGAAGAGGCTGAGTTAGCGTTGGGTGTGGGCGTCCTAGCAGCTTTGCCACCCTGAATGCTTGAGTTAAGCCTCTGTGCTGTGGATGTGACAAGAGATGGCGAGGCATTATTTGGCTGGAGCATGATCTGCTGTTGACCATTAGACTGAATAACCAAATGTTGAGTTGTGGGTTGAAACTGTGTTGACCGATTCACATTCGTGTTTAGATTGGCTAAGGTGACACCCCCTTGAGAATTGGGCTGCACTTGCAGCTGAGACATTGTCAGGCCTCCTATCTGACCAATGTTTAACATTTGTCCATTCACAAATATATTCTGTCCAGGTACAAGACCAGTAATCTGACTACCACCACTCTGGTTATTGATAAAATTCATTATTGTACTTTGACTGATCTGAAACAAAATATAAATTATAGACGTAATATATAAAGCACACTCTTTGAATCCTAATATTGAAAAAAAAAAAAATTGATTCTAAAACTACAAAACACTTGATTTCAGCTATGATGCATGAAGTTGTTTTTTTAGAAAGACTGCAAGGAATCAGACAAATGAGAGAAAGAGAGGCAGGGAGGGAGAGAATGATGATGATAGACTTTCATGCCCATTATGGTACAATATATGCAAGATGTGCACTTGTAGACATCTCTGACAGTCTACATAATTTACATTAATTTATGCTGGGGCTACATCAGATCATAAAATGTCAGACTATAAAGAGTGAACTAATAATTTTAAGCAATGCACTTAAGCAAAAGTCATCAACCATTCATTACCTGCTGCCCCATTCCACATTGATTCATTGAAGGTTGAGCAATTAACTGGACCTGATTGCCCTGATTTCCTCCTGTATTGACTACTTGTAACCCTGTTCCAGAAGTGATAAGTGTAGGGTGGGACTGAAGTAACTGGCCACTTTGACCACTTTGATACTAAACCCAAGTCAATGAAAAAAAGAAAATCTTATTTAACAGAAATGTAGTTTAAACACAAGCTTCATAAAATAAAAAGAATTTGGACAATTTAATTGAAACAATAATGTGCTCTATAACAAAAGACTATCAATAACTCACAATAACAGGAGAGATCCCAGGATTAAGCACAACATTTTTGGTCAGCCCAGTCGGCTGTGCACTGGCTTGTCTAGGCATATTATGCAGCAGTATCTGTCGAGCACCAGTGGTCCCTGGAGCCATGCTTGCTCTGATAACATTCCCCGCTCCAGGGTTGATCAAATGGGTGCCCACAGGAAGCTGAGACAGACTAATGGACTGTGGAACAAAATACTACAAGCATTGTTTAATTAGTACACAAGAAAGCAAACAAACATAAGGCATTAGCATTAACACTTTGATACCACAATAGATTGAACATTTGACGTCCCTTACTCATGGATGCAAGTATGGGAGCCCCAATCAAAAGCAAAGTGCTTAAAAAATGGAAAAATAAAAGGGGGAGGATCCAAAAACTGTGCAAGAAAGAGGCAGAAAAAAGTGGCTTAAATGTAGGCCAAAGTTTTCAATTTGTTATTAAACTACATTGAATTGTGTAGTCGCCATGTAACTATGTCTAGATAACTCTTTTTATATATCTAGATTGTAAAGTTAATTAATTAATATTGTTTCTAGTTCAAAATTTTTTTTTTTTAATTCATGGAAAACTTTAACCTCATGTTGTACTGGCAGAATTTTATGTTTACATTTTTGACTAAGTAATTGAAAGGTGACAATGCCAATAATTATTAGTATTATATTTTTTACAACTCAATAAAGCTAGATTTTGGTTTAACTGCTGAATGTTAGTGAACCTCAATTATTGGGACTGGAAACCATCTGTCAAATGATTTCCCACACTGATATATCTTGCATCCATTCTTGCCATTCCTAGTTATTTCCAAACTACTTAGTTTCAAAATGTTAATGCTCTGATTAAGTCCTACGTACAAATGTATAAAACAAAATATGATTGATTCTTGCCAGAAATACTGACAGTATAAGCTGTTTTTGATTGACATGGTAAATAGGAGACTATTAAGACCTAAACAAGTTTTATTTCTCACAAACTAGAGCATTCATATGTTTCCATTTTAAAACTTACTAGAGGTTCATGTTGTAACATTTTTATTTTATGCTAAATCTTTGCAGAGGCATTTGTTGTTATAATGCCAAATAGCAGCCTAATAATAAGACAAGATTTACCTGAGGCATGTGCTGCAATTGAGAATTAGTGATGAGAACTCTTTTGCCTTCTGCAGTCTAAAATAAGAAAAAAAAAAAAGCTCATATTTTTTAAATAATAAATTAAAGTGATCAAAAACTGTGTACTTAAGATATGCTAAAAAAAACAACAAAAAAACTTCAAAAACAGTGTATGTTTTATAATTAAAAGACATAAATGACGCACCTGTATTATAGCCTGCTGTCCACTACTATCAGAGCCAATCAAATGGGGACCAAAGTTGACATTGACCACTTTAGGATTCTCAATATGGACTGAGCCTTGTCCTGAAAACAGACCAGCTGTACCTTGACCTCCATAAATAGTTTGACCAGTCAAAGTTTGAGTAGGTTGGAGTAGAGTCATTGGGACACTATTTAACTGCTGGACCTGAATATCATAAAGGAAAAATTTCTAAACATAAATATGGAAGCAATTTTAATATCCAATTAAGATAATAACCTTATAGCTTTTAAGGAAATTAAAAAGCATGCTGAAAGCATTAAATTTTTAAGTACATAAGTAGCACTAATCAAAAACGGAAGATGGATTTAAAAAAAAGAAAAAAGGTTTGTTAATATTTAAAAAAAAATTCTTATCAAAAAAGTAAATCCAAATGAATGGTGTATTTGTACGTTATAAAAATTTTTTAAACATTTTAATTTATTATACTAACTTGGGTCATTGGAAAAGAGGGTGCAATCTGTACTAGTTTTGCATTGTTTTGTGCCTGACCAATGGATGCTGTGACTTGTGCTGCAGCAGGCAACACATTCTGAAGTCTACTAGCAGTGCTAACATGTGCTGTACCAGAGGGAGTCAGATAAGTAACCGTGCCACTGTTTACATGCTGTACCGTGTTGTTGCCCAAAGAGCCTTGCAAGTGAGTCGGAATACTGAAATGTGTTTATAATAGCTAGGCATGAACATACAAATTCAAATAGTCTCTAGATTAAAAGTTACTTAAGCATTTCAACTTGTAGCAATCTTACTTAATTTTTATTTACCAAGATATTCGTATGTCAATTTCAAATAAGTCTACCATATAAAGCAATAAATATCAAATAATGCCATACATTCAGAAATGTATAAATGAATGACATGACTAGTGTTAATACTTGGTCATCGGCTAGTAGCTCCAAAGGACTATTACGTAGTTCCAAACCATTATTACAACTAAACTGATATAGGCATGCTTAATTCTTAATGTAGAACTTAAAAGAAAGAAAAAAAAAAAAAAACAAGTCCCAATTCTCTTACTAGTCTGCCCTTTCCTCAACTTTAACACCAGTATTTAATGTCTTAAATTATCAAAGACCACCTAATCGTTTCACAAGAAACTCTTCAGTCTACACAGCCAAAACACCAACCCAACTTTTCACAAAGTTACATCAGGAACATGAGCACACACTCCATAAAAACTAAAATTCAGTTCTGTTAAGCTGAGCAGGCAGCCTGAAACATTCCTTCAAATACTCTCTACTTCAATTCTGTTAAGCTGAGCAGGCAGCCTGAAAACATTCCTTCAAATACTCTCTACTTCAAATGGTCTAAGAAGCTTCAAGTGTATTATATGCCAGATCTAAGATAAATACATATATTGAACACAAATGAACAGCAGCACCATGTTCAATATATGTATGCATCACATTTGTTTCAGCACCTAGCTTCAACTCTATATTTATGTTCACAGATATAAGATACAGTGAAATGCCACAAAAAGAAAAAAAAGCCACTTACTGAACTTGCACTTGACCACCAATAACACTGGGCTGCTGTTGAACCATGTGTGCAGTCCCGTGGATAGCTGTGCCAATATTTGTTCCTTCTGAAACAATAACTCCAGCGTCAGATGAGTTGGGATCATCTGAATGTATCCCATCCAAAAACATATCACCCCATGACTAGAAAATAAGAAAGAAATATAAAAAAGTTAATAAGAATAGTCAAAGAAGTGTGAAAAATAATATCACAAATATTAGATATTTTACTTACTATGTCTGTAGATTCAGCCCCTCTGTAAATAAAAAAAAAGTGAAATGTAAGCATTATTTTAAACTTAAATAAGTTATAACTTAAATAACAAAGTTTTCGGTCAGAGTATTACAAGATCGACTGTCGTCATCAAAAAGTACATAGAAATCTAATTTATAAAGCGCTTGTTGTGAGTGTGTATGTGTTTCGTGTATGTATGTTGCTTGTATTTTCTCTATATTTTTATTGTACAGTAGTTACGCTGTGGTTGTCAATTGTAGTCAAACTGAATTTCCATTTGATTGGATCAATAAAAATGATCTCATAAAGAACATAAAACAAAATTATAAAAAATGTTTTTCTATTAAATTAAAAACTTACTTGTTGAATTCTCCTGAAGCAAATGGAAAACCTGTTCCATCCCCACCATCCATGATATTCTATGAATAAATCTGAAATGAAATCATGTCGAAATCAAATCTCAATTCTAAGTTTATAATCAAAATCTGAGAAATGATTTAGGTTGCTTTAATGCTTTCATCTCAGACTGAGCTAAGTCTTCATCAATTGCAAGACTTCATAAATGCAATCAAAAGAATGAGCTCAGCCTTCTCTATGCTAACGTTTCAGATGGCATTATTTCATAAAATTAAAATTATATACACATGATTCTTAAAATATAAGCTTATAAATAAGGCTAAATAACATTAAATAAATAATAAGGCTTGTCTTCGAGTCCGAAGATTAATGAGGAATGCACTATTTCCCATGGCTACATAGCCCCAGCTTATATTACATATGAGTAAGGTACTCAGCTATACTGAAAAGGTTCATTTGTATTATGTTTGCAAAAATGTCTTTTTTTTTCCCCCATAAGAATTTTTGAATTATATATGTAATAACATTATGTGAAATCATAAAATAAAATTCTTCTAGCCAGCTTTTTACTGCTGAGCTGTCAGCTCTTTTGCAGACTGTGCCAAGGAAAAACAGTGTGCTGTTTTTTTCAGTTGTTCAGCACTGCCATAAAGAGTGTTGGTTATGTTGGGCTGTAGTGGTAAATAGGGTCTGCCAAAGGTGGATAAGGAGGGGACATTCAAAAAGGATATGGATGTCCTTTTAGTTCATTAGTGGGGCAGATTTTGCCAGGATCAAGAACTCCCTTAAAAAGCAGGGAATATACATAAAAAGCCTGAGGGAACACCCAGCCTACATCAAATGCCAAAAAAAAAAAAAAAAAGTATAGAAATCATCTAAAAACATGTAGCACTAAAATACTCACTAAAAACAGTTAACAGACATTCAATAGTTTAAACTTTGTTGACCATCTTTTGGTCGTTTCTTCCTCATTGCAGTACATCCTAAAGAATAACATAAAAAAGTATTTAAAATATGCTCTTGGCATGGGGAAGCGGGGGTTGCCCCCCTTGAGAACTTCATTTCCTAGGCGATCCACAAACAATTGAAGAAATTAACTTATACATGAATAAATTCCTAAATAAATCCAGGAATTGTATTAGCACTATTAAGTACCACAGAATAATAATTCTTTATAAACTTTGAACTAATTTTTATATTAGCACTTTTAGGTAAAGTAAAGTTCCCCTTTCAGACATTGCGATCTATAGGGCAGATGATGTAAAGCTCATCTGTTTCTGTGGCCCACGGTTAACGAGGGTATCAAGTGGCCAACATAACGACCAACCGCCTTTAATTTTCTTCACTAATGTAATGGTACCCATTAGAGCTGGGTGGACCCAGAGGCATCAAAATATCCCTAAGTTAAAAATGTTTCACCTGGATTCGAACCCGGGACCTCGGTTGGAAAGCCAAGCGCTTTATCGCTCAGCCACTGCACTTCATAAAATGTTTAGGTACCAAAGAAAAATAATTATTTAACAATAAACTTTGAACTTTCAATTTGCTTCCCATCTGGCAAAGATAAGCTGTGTGTGTGACCCAAAATACATTCAAAATTATATGTCGCTATTTTGCAGGGCCGGTCTAAGGTCACTGCAACCTATAAATTAATTTTCACTTATTATCTGTATCCCTACCCGTTTCGCATTGGGCCCCACAATGGTTAAGCCCACCTTGCTATTTAGTGACGGGTGAATACTATTTGTTCTCCCCCCCCCCTTTTTTTCGCCTCTAAAATTAACTCTAGTCCGTCCAACTTGCAGAAATATAAGAGTGATCTTTCCATTACTTGGTGTCCAAACTCTTGAGCCATGAAGAAAACTATATAGATAGAGAGATATAATTCTTCTCATGAGCCATGAAGAGAATTATATAGATAGATATTATATATAATTCTTTTAGACTTCTAGAGGTGTTAATCATAATATATGATAATATTTTTTAAATCTCTAGATAAGAATCTTCATCTGGAAATCTAGATGTAGAATTGAATATATCTAATCTATATAATACTAGAACACTATAATATAAATAATCTCTATCTCGACTCAAGACACAAGAGATCTACAACCAGATGTGTGGACTCTCCAAATAAGTGTGCATGAAGTGTTTTCTATGACTATGAGATGAACCTACGAGGCCAACCAATCTACATGTAACATAGACATAGCTACTCTACTATTAATAATCGTAGTATAACTTTAACTAGATCTAGATGATATATATATATATATATATATTTTATATGTAATATATATTTTTTTTTATTTTAACCTCATAGCCAACTGAGTTTTTCCCTTCAACATGTTACTAATGTTAGACTAAGACTCGATTACACAGTTGATTTGTCTTTGATATATATATCTAGACCTAATACTATAGATGTTTATAGAACAAACTATGAATATCTATTATAATATTAACATTGTGACTCATTGTCTAAATTATTTTATAGATCAAGACTAGTTAAAAGTAGATCAGATCGTTTTTCTGAGTAGATTTATTCTAATTCTAATGTTAGTAAATGATATTTTTTTTTTATATATGATTATATCATACATAGTATTTATAAAATTATATGATTAAGTTCTAGTCATCTACTGATCTAATACTAATTTTACTAAATCTACTTTAATCTTTATAATTGAGATAGAATCTTGTATATATAGAGTCTATTCTATAAATAATTATATTGGCTGTGCATACACTAGATTCTATTTTATAATCTAGTCAATACAGTTAATGACTCTAGGACTAATGATAAAGTATAGACTATAATCACTATTAATATTTTTTATACACTTATACAGTATTCTATAGACAGTATAATTATAAATTATAGACTATTATAGACATTATGACTATAGTCTATACTCTCTATACTCTAAACTGACTATACTCTATAGATATAGATAGCATAGTAGTATAGTTACATTATAGTTCATTGTCATTATACAGTATAGAGTCTAGTAAGTCTAGTAGATCGAGATCTAGATCTATTTACTAGAGAATTTCTAGACTATATTAATTAGACTAAGACTGATCTGGAGTGACTGGAGCCTGGCCTAGGCTAATTAGATCTACTCTATTGTTACTATCTAAATCTGGTATTCCAATTAACAATTCTAATTACCAGATCAAGTGCAATAGGGTTGTTTGATCCCAAAATATAATTATTCCCAATCCTGCAATGGTGACTACAGATTTCTAGTAAAGCCCTCGCCTCTCTCTCGCCTTTCTTTTATTTTTCCATGAATTGACGAGCCCCGTAATGTAATCTTATGCGCAGTAGCGTCGGGCATTTTTTTAGGCTGTATATTCTGAATTAGCCTTAAGATATTATAATTATGAAGACAATAAGGGAGTAAAAATAGTATAGACAGGGCTAACATTGTTTTGACTACGAGCCTTCTTGAGGCTAGAAAATTTATCAGTGAAATAATTTTTACAAAACACTCACCGTCATGTAACGTTCCAAGGTACTGTGGGGTTTTCATAATGCATATCACGGCCAATGTCAAAAATATGACCTTTGACCTACTTAGCATTTTCTCAAAATGAAAAGGAACTGCCGATCGAATCAGGACACCGTTTTGCAGAAAGATTGTTATTATTATTACTTACAATATTACGATTACCTTATTTTAATAAGTTAATTATTTATTAAGTTTGAATGTGCTCGAGAAATGGTGTTGAGTACCCCAAAAGCTATGACGTCACGACGCGTGACGGCGTAGCGGTTGCCAATGACGGGCTGTTTCTAAAAATAACTCAAGTTGTCGCGGGTAGGCCTATAGTCCCACCCTCCGTCTAGATCTAAATCTACATTGATTACATTTAGATATATATATATGTGGTTGGTCGCTGTCCCATTTTGGTTAGGAGAAATAAATAAATAATAAGGCCTCTCACTGTAGTTAGTTCAAATAAGTCAAACATGTTTTTATTTCACAACAGACATAGTCGTCTAATTCGAGGCCAAAGCCAGTGGATTTATGCAATTATAACACATGTTTTGATGACGTAGTGCACGCGGAAGTTTTTTTTTTTTTTTTTTAAACCATTAGAATACCTTCTGCTGATACAGTGAATGAGTGATAGATCTAGTCTAGATCTAGACTCTAGTTGTTTTGATCCGCACTCAAAGATGTATATCTATATAGATCTACTATCTAGTTATAGATCTACTTATACTGATACCCACAGGCCACACCGCAATCATCAGGACTAATATTTTTTTGGGCTTACCTTTTTTTGAAGTAACGTCTTTATTAGACTCTATATATTAGATCTATATATGAATGGTAAGATAATAATCTAGATTATTCTAGATGACTTGTAACTTGTATGTGGGGAAACATCAAGAAATGTAAACAAAAGAAATGTAATAAACAAGTAGTGAAGTAGATTAAGTAGATCTAAAAGTAATCAAGTAATGCACACTGGAGCGAATCAGCATCACAGTAATCACGAGTAATCTGTACCGGTATATGAGTCAACTGAGTACTCAGTACTGACACTGAGTATTACAGGGGCTAGGCAACTGGTTCACAAAACATTTGTGATGTTTTTAACTGTCCAATATACTAGAAGATCAATTTGAAACCCTCATCTATCCTGGAGTTCATTTGACTCTTACTCTTAGGGCACCAAGAAGTCTCGATCTTCTTGAGACATGGTTTGAAACCCTTCAACCACAGCTCAATTCAATTAAACATTAAGAAACTGGAACAGACAAAAAATAGAGTAGAGTGAGATTCAATCAATCATAACTAAGGAATATTCACATTTGACTAGAGTAACATTTTTAGTAAAATCACTAAATTAAAAAAAAGTCTTCAGGAGAGGACTTAAAAAAAAAAAAAAACTAAAATAAAATAATTGCACTTAGATCTATACCTTATTCGTGGTAAACCAGTAACACAGACTAAAAACGCAAAATACCTATGTGTTATAATGAAGGAAAAACTGTCATGGAATCCCCATATTGATGAAACTATAAAAAAATCAAACAAAGCATTAGGGTTTATTAAAAGAAATTTCTATAAATAAAATAACATAAAACTAAAATGTTATTTAACCTTGGTTAGGTCAATAATATAGTATATATGCATCCTCTGTTTGGGACCCCTCAACTCAAGAAAACATTAAGAAACTGGAATAGAAGACACAAAATAGAGAAGTGAGATTCATATCAAACGCATATTTACATTTGACTAAAATAACACCTTTATTAAAATCACTAAATTTAGAGAGCTTTCAGGATAGAAGACAACCATTATCTTCAAATACAAAAACAAAATCGAAAAATACTCAGAAAGACACAAAGATAAAGGCAGATTCTTTGTTCCATATGCTAGGACAAATTTGTACTAATGCTACTTCTTCCCGAGTGCTATTAGAGCATGGAATGGGTTGCCTGAGCTAGCCAGGAAAGCCAGTGACTTGGCAGAATTTAAGTCATTGGTTAATATGCATGACTAAATGCATGAAGCATAGGATGCAATCATCTTTTTTTGAAGTAATGTCTGTATTATATAACTTCCGGATGCTTCTTTTTTTCCTGTTAAAAAATACAACTGATAATAACTAATGAATATTTTAAATATGATTACATATAAATTGGTATGGATGCTAGAGATACCAGAGATGGTTATGGACACTGATTCACCATTCACTTATGTCTTTAAATTAGATTAAAGCAGTTAAGCGTTTTTTTGTTTTTTTTTTGCTTTTTGTATCAGACACTTGACAACCAGCAAAGCCTCGTTATATTTATTAGTGTTACATCTCATCAGTTTTATAGGATTCATATGAGTTGCAAAGTAGATGTTTTGGATTCTTAGCTGGAAAGCCTCAAATGTAGAAAATCTAGGCCATATATGTAAAAAGCTTTCTGAACAATAATGAAATGAAAACATATTACCATAGTAAACATTTAATCTCAAGTTCAAGAGTTTAAAGCCCTTACTGTGGTGTTAAATCTTTGTTTCCAATTAATCTTTATTAGATGAGTTATCTTGGGGTAAAATTTAATATGTGGAAATATATATTTTTTTTTACTGTTTAGTAGTGTAGAGGTTGCCAACAAAGCTGTAAAATTATAGACATTTATGAGTTTTATGGCTGAGTGTTTTAAGCTTCCATACTCAAGGGTTTTGATTATGTTGATAGCTTTGATTTTTAAATTTGGACTTCTGGGATGCCACTAAGTCTAGACAGCTCTAAGATGTTTTAGTTGAAGGAAAGGTTGCTTGTTGTTGTGTTGGCTACATAGGTTATTAATTAATTAATTAACATTAATTGTTGACATCACTTTTACATCATCTAACATATGTGTATATCATAGTGTTTTATACAACTTTTACATAATCATTTACATGTCTTAAAACGAAAAGTTATTGTGAGAAATATTTTTAGGATTCCATTTAATTTAAAGCTTTAAAAAAAAACAACAGCTGAATGCTAATCTTTTTGGTGGTCAAAGTTGTTTAGATTTGTTTGTATAGAACTTATTGATTCATTATGTGGTTCTTGGTTAAAAATGATTGGCCCAATATTAATAATTAACTGTTGTCAGACTCCGAGGGGGTCAAAGTTCTAGATTAGTTATATTCAATACATTTCATATCAATGAGGTGAACACTGGCCTACATAGATAACAAAACATTTATTAAGGTCAATGTCAGTACTTTATTTTCATTAAAATAATTTGATCTAGAAACCAACAAATATCAACAAAAAGACTACCATTAAGGAATACAGTTATAAATATACTATATACATTTTATTTTTCAACCTTTCTTCCTTTTTTTTTTCTTAACAGGGATAGCTTATAATGGCATCTGAAGAAATTATTCAGCTTATGGGATGTGTGATCAGATGGACATGTCCTGGTGTGAAAGATGAACAATCCGGCAGTGGTGTTGTATTGATCCCACAGGAAGGGGTCATTCTTGGTCAAGGCTCTTTGCTGGCTAGCTTGTGTTTTTCAAATAAAGCTCTGGCTTCCAGAATTTATAAAGGAGAATTTATTGGTAAAGAGTTTTTGGACAGCGTTCAATTTGAAGTCATGCTGGACAGTAGGTGGAACAAAGCTTCATCTAACAAGAGACGCACAAAGGAGAAAGTGTTTGAGCCTGAGCCTTATCTATCCTCAGATTGTATGTCCAGCTCATTTCCTAGAATATATTCTTGCCAGTGTTTAGCAGCTTATAGGAATGCTGGGTTTCACTCTGTTATGTGTAAGGTGATGCCAACAGAGTCTTGGACTTTTGATTCTGATATTACAGGAGAAACAGAAGCAGCCACTGTTGAAAACAAAAAAGTAGTTAATGAGAATATAGAAGAAAATAAAATCACATACCATTTACTGAGCTACTTTTTAATATTTAAAATGGAGCCTATTACATTGCTGGATGCACATTTACTAACTTGCTTTAAAAATCTGGAAGAAAAAATAGTGAATCAGCCATTGTGTTCTATAGGAGATGCTGCAGAGATAGTTGCCACACCATTTGGTAGCCAGAATCCTTCTGTGTTTTTTAATAGTTACAGTCGTGGCATCATCAGTAACGTCCAAGGTTGTTGGATTGTCACTGATGCTCGATGCATCCCAGGTTCTGAAGGTGGGCCTCTGGTCATCATGAAACAAGATGGATCAAGGTTGGTATATTTTTCTCATGGCAGCTTATGTCAGTAAACTATGGGCTCTCTTTAAATAAATGTTTTAAAAGTTTAAGTATAGTGGGTAACTATGTCATAGCCTTACTTTGGGATGGCTTGGCGAGTTCTGATGGAAGCTGGAATATTGCTTAAACAAAGCTGAGTCTATCCAGATGCAATGGTGATTTCATTTTACATCTGTTTAGGAATGAACATAGAGTTGTTGTACTAGTTATTAGTCTTTTTAAACTGTTTAATAGAGAAATATTTTAAGCCTACTAGGCATGCACAGGGAGTTTATTGATTGTTTAAAAAAAAAGATCAGATGCAAATAAGGAATGGAACATTTTCTGATATTTTGTTTTTATATTTTTTTGAAAAGTTAAATTTTAAATGAATGAAAAACTGGTCAAGTCAACTTAAGTCAAACGTTGTCCAAAATATGGTGTCAAAATATGTAACAATAATACAAATGTAATATTTAGTTGAGATATTAGAAGGAAAATATTTCTCTAGCATTTTGTTGAAATATTTATCAGGAATATAAATCACATTTTTGTAAATATTTACAACAGGATTAATTTTTTAAAAAAAATTTAACAGTAATATAACTCCTAATATTTTTTAGATATTTAACAGGAATATAATTCTAAACTTTTTAAAAATTTGACAGGAATATAATTCTTAATATTTTTTAGATATTTAACAGGAATATAATTCTTAATCTTTTTGGATATTTTAACATGAATATAATTCTAATATTGTTTTTAGATATTTAACAGGAATATTATTCAAATTTTTTTTTTAGATATTTAACAGGTATGGTGGTAGCATCTCTATGTTGGAAGAACAAAGAGTGGGTTGGTTTTTCATTAGCTTGTAGCTTAAAGAGCATCCTCTCGCACTTACTAATGCAGACATCCAAATTGAGCACGAAGTTGCACAAGTTAGTTAATGTCAAGACCTTAGAGGAGAAAATTAGTTCAAGTACACTCCTGAAATACTCAGGTAAAAAGTTAGAAGTCTTTCAAATGATTTTATCTGAAATTATGGCTTTGAAACTATTGTATCATTTTAGAACATTTGTGTAAAATAATATTTTTTGCTTATGTAAAGTGCAAAAAATAAATTATATTTTATTTTTAAATGAATGAAAAACTGGTTAAGTCAACTGAAGTCAAGCGCTGTCCAAAATTAGGAAGTTAAAATAATAGGAGAGGGTTAGAGCACACTAGGAAGTTAACAATACTAGGCTAAGGGGCTTTACTATTAGCCTTCTACTGTAACTTTTTGTTTTAGAGTTATTATTTTATATTTGAACTTTTTCTGTCTCAATAGGTAACACAAACACCAATACCAATATTAAGTTGATTGAAGTTTAATTCTCTTTAAATTCAATCCCAGAACAAGAACATCCATCCAAATGATAATAAAAAAAAAAAACAGTGAAAAATCACGGATATAAACTGAATATTAATTCAATACATTGATACGATAGCTCAACTGTCAGTATCAACTAATCTGATCTGCAAGAATGAACCTCAATATCTTCCTTTGTCTATCTTTATAGTTTATCTTTTTAAAGACTTTTCCAGAAAAAAATTTAATGCTTTCCTCTAAATGTTAGTTTCTGCCTTATTTCTGTCTTATTTACACAACAACTGGCCGTGATCCTGACTTGAAAAAGCTTCTTGTCTTACAGACTTTGTTTATTAGAATAAAGTACAGTCTAGTGTGACTTACTTACTGAATTACTGAGTGTGAATTACTTCTGAATTGGGAATAACCTGTAACTTAATTGATTAATAATAAATTTTTTTAGTAACTTAATAGAGCAATAAATAAAATGTATTTTATCCCACTGATAAAAACTATTCATCATCTTTGACTTTCTCTTGCATTCCTTGTGGAACACAGTGTCTCTTGCTAGTTTTTAAATGACTTCTCTTTCCTGTCCTCTCTGCTTCATCTAGTACACATTCTTTATAGTCTTTTTCTGCATCTTGTGCATTGAGAGTTCCACTCTGTTGTGACACGGTTACTATGGGTGGTCAACCGTGACACACAGTCAAGTGTTGGGTACCGGGAGTTAGGGGACTTGCGGAAGTCGAGTGTGTTGTAAACAAGAGAGTGGAAGTGATCTGGAGACTCATAATAATAATGTAGATATGTTTGTTGTATGTTCCTCAATAAAGGCAAATTAGAATTAAAGGGACTCGTTTCTTCATCTTTCTCTCTTCGATATCTATATGTTGGGCTCATTTCTTCATCTTTCTCTCTTCGATATCTATATGTTGGGCTCATTTCTTCATCTTTGTCTCTTCTTTCTGTAACCGTGTCACAACACACTCTAAGGCCTGGAAACATTGCTAATTAATAACTGATTTTAATCTTTTTTTAATCAATTTATGTAAATATTATAATATATGTTTGTTAATTACACCAATCAAATCTTCGTAGACAACCCCACCTCCCGGTTTGTGTGTTTCCTATTGAAATAAAGTTACTACAATTATTTTGCTTGTGTGCTTCTATTATCCTATCTTCCTGAACTATCTTTGTAAATCTATGTCTTACAGATAGTCTTCTGCCTGTTGCAGCCTGCACAGTTTTAGTCAGAGTTGGCGCTACATGGGGATCCGGTGTTGTTGTGAACAAAGCTCTGGGAATCATCCTGACCTGCTCCCATGTGATCAAAGACTCACAACATCACATAGGTAGTACAGATTATACATTGCTATTTATAGAAACACAGGTAGCACATTAATTCAATATGAGACATAGGTTTGTCCTTGCCAGCTAGTTTAGTTCCTTATATGAGATACTGGAGTTGCAGTATTGAAATGAAGTTAATGTAATAATATTGATGTAAGAAAAGATATTTAAAATAAAAACTAGTACATCATCTTACACTTATGGAAACTAAACATTCTTCTTCAATCTGTTTGGTCAGTTTGTTATCTTTTTAACTTTGTAAAAAAAATATTTGTAAATTGATCAACATTATGTATAATGATCGGTTACGATCATGCAATTTTTTAATTTTTCATTATTCGGAAATCCAAATTAAATAGATAGGCCTATACATGTTTTCAAGTTACATGAAGTTACTTCCTTTTTCCAGTCTATATTTATGTATTAAGTAAAAAAGTAAAGTTCCCCTTTCAGACCTTGTGGTCTATAGGGCAGATGATGTAAAGGTCATCTGATTCTGTGGCCTACGGTCTACGAGGGTGTCATGTGGCCAGCACAACGACCAACCACCTTTACTTTTCCCAACTAATGTCAGGTACCCATTAGAGCTGGGTGGACTCAGAGGCGCCCAAGGATCCCGAAATTAAAAATCCCAGTCTTCACCAGGATTCAAACCCGGTTCAAGTAGCCGAGCGCTTTACCGTTCTGCCACTGCGTCTTATGTATATCTATGGATATCACATACTTGAAATAAAAAATATTTTACTTTTGTCTTTTATGGTGCATTCAATATTTGATTTGATTTTTAAATTTCAGTTTCTGTAAAAACGATTCAAGACTCAACAGAATATGAAGCCCAAGTTCTTTATAGTCATAAAGATCATCCTCATGGGCCTTTTGATATCGGAGTTCTTTTGTGCCCTGAGGCAACATCAAGAATTGCTGACGTTGGAGTTCCACCTATACGACTGCCGAAATTAGGTCAGTCTGACATAATCACTATCACCAAAAGATAATGTCTAATAAGATTACATTAAATTTAATTAAATATTTAATTTAAAAGATAGTTAAAAGTATCCATTAGATTTTGTGGTTATCTATTCTTTAGAACACTTGCTGATATAATCCAATCGTTTTGTTTAGTGCTATTTCATGCTTTTAGTTTTAGTCAATACTCTGTTATGATCCTATCACTTATCTGGACCTATTGGGAAAATGAGGGTCGCGGAGAATGAAAGAGATATCTGGGTGAATTCAGACCACAACTTCAGTCATGTACAATTTCTTTCCCTTGTTCAAGATACCAAACAAAATAAAATGACCATTAGTTAATTAACTAATTGGTTAATTTATTTTGATTGATTCTTGTGTTGTCAGGTCAAAGAAGTAATTGTGCACAATTTCAGCTTTATCTGAGATTATCAGAAAAATAACATGTACAAACTTTTTACCAGACAGACAGAGCTTTGTAAAAAACAAAAATAGTGGACTACATGGCTTACCACATAATAGCTGATCTTGTGAACGTCTCATAATATTTAAGCATCATGTAGAGAAATTGTTCTTTTTATGAACTGCAGTGAAAACATTCTGCTTGTATCTCTTATCAGGGGAGAGAGTGGTTGTGTCTGGACATGCTTTGTTTAGTTCTGACCTTCAGCTACTGCCTTCAGTGACTTCAGGAGTCATATCAAAACTTATAGATATCCATGGGAACTTATGCATGGTTCAGGTAAATAAGTAAATTTTACAGATGTAGAAAAAATATATATGTTTAGGATAAATAGATTTGAAGATTCTCTTTTTCATTAAGCTAGAGTAGTAAACTTTATTATTATTATTATTTTGACAGTTTTTTAAAATTAGTTTCACTTATTCTTGAACTTCAGCCTACAACCTAATTGTTGTATTCTTCTGTTCTCTAGACTACATGTGCTGTGCATGCTGGGACCAGTGGTGGCCCTTTGTTAAGTCAAAATGGAGCTCTCCTAGGCATTGTGGTATGTAACACTGTGTAAGTTGGACTCTTTGATTTAGAATTTGGTGATAATTTGCTTTGCATTTGCTTTTAGTTATAACCTAGTGAACCATTTTCTATGCCTTGATTGGTGAACATAACACAGTTATGGATGGCTTTCTTGGTCCTGGACTGGTGAACATAACAGCGTTATGGATGGCTTTCTTGGTCCAGCAGTATGTGCTAGACCAGGGGTGGGCAACCTTTTTCAACCGAGGGCCGCATTAATAAAATTTGGGGGCTAGGCGGGCCACATATATATATAAATAAAAACAAGAGTTAGCAATTTCTTGAACTTATTTTACGTATCATTTTTAAAAATTTTGACCTTGTCCATTTACATCCAACATTTCACCGCGAATGTATAGTAGTACTTAATATAAAGTATATAACTGTCTACTCTCATGCATAATGTTCCGGAACCATGGAACTAGCCTTAATAGTTGATGTTTTTCTTGTGACTACTGTCAAATTACCTTCAATAAGCATCTACCTGTTCTAATACTTGATAATTTTCAAATAAAAAGAAAAGCATGTTCAAAGATGAATGTGGTTCCATAAAATGTGAAAGTTTAAGTTTCTTTAAGGCTATGTGCGACACTAAACACCTTTTTTTTTTTATTTATCAATCAAATTACTCCAAACTTTATATGCATACTCCCTATGAATAACCATTTCGAAAAATGTGGTTAAAAATGTTTTCTTATTAATGGTTGTCATGGCAACGGCCGCCATATTGGATTTTTGTATATTGTTTTTAAATCGCTAAGGCTTTAAAACTATTTAAGCTATTGCTAAACAAAAATATACAGTGTGTAGACCAATGATTCCAGAACATTTTCTATAGAATAGTTTCTGAATATAGTAAAAACTTTTTTTTATAATTTTTTTTCCAACCTTGCTAATTTTTTTTTCAATTTTTTCAAATATTTTCTTGCAATTAAGACAAAATATTAATTCAAACTTAAAAAAATGTTCTATAGAAGTTGTTGTACATGGTATAAACAATAAGCTGGACAAGTTTGATTGAATTCTATGCAGAATTAGTGAAGGAGTAGTAAAAAAAGGGACTAAAAATAGTATTTTGAGAAAATCGAAAGAAAAGAAGACAAATTTATATAAAACTAATGTAAATACCTTACAAAAAAAAATTATAAAAAAATAAGTAATTATTTGCCAATCGTGAAAATTATATTTTCATGTCCACAAATGGTTGGGCTATTTAAATTAGGTAAAAACTGAAAATCCAAATTTTAGACCTTTTTACCCAAATTTAGTGTCCCACATAGCCTTAAGTGTGTCTATACAGCTTCTAGCACCCATTGAAACTCCAGCGAAAAAACCGACTGGAACCTCTCTTTCAGGTCATAATTTACTTGGCGGTATGTCATCTGGAGCTGAATCAACTTCTGCATTAAATGGTGATCTCAGGCTGTTGAAAACTTGTTTTAAAGTTCTTGACGTCTTAAAATCTGCTTTAAAATTCCACAATCAAGGAATCCAAATAAGTCTTTTACTTTTCAACCATTTCACTAGAAATAGTTTCACTTTTCAGCTAAGTTAAAATGATAAAGCCATAATTTTTCTTGCTGGCCTCAAGAAATTGAATAGCTTTGTTTGAAATGATTTAAGATGCACATACATTTTATGTGCAAACAACAAATTGCAATGCTTCCGATGATAAACATGAAGTCTGTCTTCGACTATTAGGAAAGGGCCATAGTGAATGTTCATCAAGGGACCTAACAATTTCTTCCTTGAGATCCCATATTGATCTAATGATTAGGCAGCAAATACTGCTGTGTTACCGAACATCAGAATGTTTTAATTCCAAATCGTCACATACTTTTCGGAACTGCCAGTAGGGGCCGTCCTTGGTTGCCTTGGTTTATAAAATAGAAAAATTGAAAATAAAGGGAAAAAAACTAAAACTATGCAATTTAGTAAAGACCTAGTGTACTTCGAACAATAACATTGGATACAGGTTTCACTATTCCTTCTCTATAATTGAAAAGTACACACCAGTGCAAGCCCTTTAACAATCATGGACCTTAGAAGCTGCATACCTAGCGACGGTTCTGTGCCCAATACTGATTTGTAATATGTATACAACACGCGAATTCAATGTATCTTTTTGTAAACTTTCCAGTTACTATTTTATGGTTGGGATATTTTCTTTATTTTATTAAAAAGGTTGTTTTTCTCAGTCAAAACTCCATCAGTTGTTACCCTTGCCATCTTATACAAGCCAACTCTTTCAACACATATATCGAAATATTGCTATTAAATTCGTATACTTTTTTGAAGGACATTTATAAGCAATGTTTCTTTAGCCTATTATAAGTGATAAGAATAAAAAAGTCTCAATCATTTCTATAGATTTTACAATTTTTAAAAAAAAAATATATTTGCATGTCAATATGTGTAATGTGTGGGAACACTTGATTTATTTAGGCTTTCCCCACGCATAAAACACTTCGGCGGGCTGCATGTGGCCCGGGGGCCGTAATTTGCCCACCCCTGTGCTAGACTGTTGTTCAGAATTCTTGATGGTCCTGGCTCATAACCTTGCCCGATGTTATCTCGTCGTCCTGCGGGAGGTTCGGATTAGGAAGTAGATTATCTTCAAATCTGATGGAACATCTGAAACATGTAAAACATTTTTACAAACATTAGGTGCGTTTAAGTCAACCTATAATAAGGTCTAAATACACCATGAAAAAAATCTCTCCCCCCCCCCCTTTTTTTTTTGTATGTTTTTTTAGCTGACTAATAATAATCAAGTTATTTCAAAGTCTGTCTTTAGCCCCTGCATGATGTTCTGTCTACAGTTACAAATATACTCTATGCATATATTTTAATTCATTCATGCTAGTTGGATATTGTTCAACCCTACTGCATTGCTTTACCAGTCTCTCTGGCTAAGAACAGTTTGAAAATTTATATATTTGACTTCCCAAGCCAATGGTGTTAGTTGAATGATTTTTTTTGTTTATGTCAATCTTTGTTGTTTTACAGTCATCTGCCATTTGTGTCAGTGAATTGCATTTCTCATAACTGTTTGTAACTTTTAGGAGTGTTAATACAATAAACAATATAAACTGGAATTGGCCTGATAGAATTCATTATTTTTTTAAAACAAATCTCACTTTATAGGGAAAAATAAGAACACATAAAACAGGTTTATCCAAAATCGAGATAGATACAGATAGGTAAAAAAAATAATTGGATCTAGTGGAGTACAATATATACTCTCCTATTAGTTTTAATTCTGAAATCTATGTTTGTTATTTGTAATACACTTTCCTCTCTTACCCCTTTGTTGTTTCAGTGACAAGGGAAGTAATTCTAGTTATCCTCATCTCAACATGAGCATTCCTGCTTACAGCTTGTTGCCTGCCCTTAAAAGTTACATAGGAACACAAGGTGAGTATTTAACACAGGCATTTTTCACTGTCATCTTACTGACTTGACACTTTGTCTTAAGAGGCTCTTTTGGTTTTGTTAATACAAACTGTATCTACTTGAAACAATCACAGTTTATAAGTCACAATCTTTTTTTTTCCTCAAGATCCTTCAGTGTTCTCATCTTTTCTTATCAAAGATACAGTGGTGAGAAAACTTTGGGCTTTGGAGAACACCACATTAGGTGAGTCATGTATCAGTACATTTGTA
>JADKLZ010001483.1:2128210-2139067 GCA_021533235.1 Biomphalaria straminea
ATTGAAGCTGTCAAAAACTCTTCAACAAGAATGATACTGGTACTGCAGAACTGAAGCTGACAAATCTCTTCGTCATGAATGATACTTGATAGCAGAAGGAGGGTGTAATATATCTGTGACAAGGCAAGTGTTTTGTATGGGAAGAAATGTGGATCTCTATTTGATTACATAACCTTAACACACATGATGTAGCACTGTACAGATAGTGTGCACAAATCATATTATGAAACATTTCAATCAATCCATTTAGTCAATCACAAATCCAGTCAATGTGGCCGCTGTGGCTTTACATCTAACATAGTTGGTGATCAAGTAATTATTTGGACTTTGTTGTCTGGTAGTTCCTAGCAGTTATCTAAAAAGTTGTGTTGTCATATCTGTTGTCTTTCTTAGTAAACACCCTGATGTGTTTCTGGGTCTGCAGATCATTTGTTATATCTTGCCTTAGAATGGTTGGAAACTACAATCCTCTGTTGTCACTAAGATGGGAATCGAACCCAATTGTAATAGTCACTCTTTAAATGACTAAGTCGAACAATATGAATTTAATCATTCACTTTTATTAGTGTATCATACTTCACAGTATCATCGTGTTATTTATTCTGCCTTCACTTACACACCGCCCAGGCTTACACACTTTCTATCCTGTTCACTCAACCATGCACTCTAAAGGTCAGCCGGTCACTTCATACACAGGCACACACACTCTCTACTAGCCATTCAGAACACATACACTTACTATCACACCAATTTTTAAAGTTCGGGCTCAGTTCGATCACATTTAAGTTCGTGTTCGGTTCGATGACAAGTATGGTTCGGTTCGGTCAGGTCTAAAGTTTCGGTTCGGTCAGGTCTAAAGTTTGGGTTCGGTTCGGTCAGGTTTAAAGTTCGGGTTCGGCTCGGTTCGATGTTATGAAATTATCTAATAACAAAATTAAGTTATTAATGCAAAAACACTTTCATTTGAATTTTTACATAAAATGAATACTTTGAAACATATTAGCTATTGCAACTTCAAACTAAAAATTGATTCGGTTATATTCACAAAATATAACAACAGTAAATGTGATGAATAATGATAGGATATTATACACATTTAATGGTATCAAAAATAGCCTAAGGTCAGTTAAGCTATCAGGGTTGCATGTTGTACTTGAGAAACGTCAGCATTTGTAATGTTTCTGGGTTAAGCCTAGCCCTGCAATCACTCATTGTCACTCCACAAACTGAAAATACTCTTTCACTGGCAGTACTTGTAGCAGGAATAGCCAACTAATTTTTAGCGATTGAGGCCATCGTTGGAAGCTTATGTTCACAATCATTATTAGTATTCTCTTTTCCTCAGCGACCCTTGCGCCAATTTTCACAGCGCGCCGCCATGATGCTCTGTCATGTGTCTCTGTCTCACAGGTGCGTAGGTCTATGCTGAACGCTTTCAGAGAAGCTTTGAAGGTGTCCCTGAAGTGCTTTCTTTGACCACCTTGCGAGCGCTTTCCTTCGCTTAGGTGGCCATACAGGAGTCGTTTAGGGTGCGGTGGTCTTCCATTCTGCATACGTGTCCTGCCCATCCCAGCTGGGACTGCATCAGGATTATGTGGGTGCTTTGCAGACCGGCTCTTTGAAGGACTTGAGTATCTGGTAATTTGTCTTGCCATTTGACATTCAGTATTTTTCTCTGACACGTCATGTGGACTGTCCATGTTTCTCTTGTAATACTGGTCCTCTGAATCCAAGTGTTTCTTCACAACCTTAGGTTTAGTTTTGTCCTCACAGAAAGCTAATAGACTTTTGCACAGACATCCCATGAGGAGTTGTAATGGTGTGACCTACTATTGGGTCTTAAGAACAACTATTTTATGGTTTTAATGATATTTCCAATGCCTCAAATCTTACCCCCTAGGTATATAATTTAATTATGAAGACACATATTGAATAGCCCAAGTCCCATGTAAACCAACTACAAAGGATTTTAATTGCAAAAAAAAAAAAAAAGAAAATTTAAAAAAAATCGATCTACATACAACGGTGATGCCCAAAATAGGGCTCGCGATTTTTAAACTACACCTAGAATGGGAAATTTTACCAAAAAGAGACAAGAAAATCAACCATTGGCTAGCTAGCAATAATATTGCTCACATTTTAAGTAGAGAAATGAAACCAGTTTCTGGCGCAAAAAAAAAAAAAAAGATTATGTAGTAACTACTAGATCAACCGGTTTCTATTAAAATTGTTTTAGGTCAATTTCTTTTTGTTTTTGTACCTTTTTGGTTATGTGGCCGGCGACACGAGCGTCGGAAATTAATTTGCTCCGCAGGTTGAATTAGTTTGGGCGTCACTGACATACAACATTATCAGAAATGATCATAAGGTAAACCAATGTGTCATAGAAACAAAATACTCTGCACCACATGTTGGTGAAAATCAATTTTCGTGAAAACAAACTTATACAAATATCAGGAATAAATATATACTAACATTAAAAACTCAATCTACTTAGCACAATTTGTAAGACAAATTTCCTTACGGACAATAAAGATTATTATTATTATTAAAGAAACATATATATTCTGTACAATGGTACACTAAGCCAGACAGACCCCCCCCCCCCCCCCCCAAAAAAAAGAAGAACATGTCAACTCAGTTCACACTATAAAATTACCATCTAATGATCAGCTCAAAACTCAAAAGAAGAAAGTGATACTGGACCACGATTGTGCAGCGGTTCTCAAACCTTTTTTGGCTCTGTGACCTTTATTTTATTTTTTAACAGTTCCCTAATTTGCACCTAATCGGCACCGCAACTGTACATTATTTTCGCTCATAAGCTAAAGTGCCTGTTGATGTTATAAAATAGTAGGGGAAAGTGGGGTAATATGAGGTACCGGTACTTAACTTGTAAAATTAAATTAAAAAAATCGGTAGTAGATTACCACTAGCTACTAATATAAAAAAAAAATGATCAACTAGACATCAAAGAATATTTCTACCTACATCAGGCCTTTTAATTACAAACTTATGAAGATATTTAAAATTTTTAAGTTGGTATCCCATATTACCCACCCTGTTAGGGGTAATATGGGATACTTGAGCTCTGCCATTAAAACTATAAGAAATAAACAAAAAATAAGATTTTTTTTCATAAAGACAAGATAAAACAAAACATTTTTAAAGAATGGAAATAATTTTAATGAAAAATTCATTCATTCATTCATTAAACTCCATTTGAGTGAGGGCCTGAGAGGCTTAAATCCTCTCTTGCAAAAGCCCTGGACAGAAACCCTGCTGTCTTGTGTAGTGCATAGTTTTGTGTTGCCCTCAAATGTCCCTCGCCAAGTTGTGAGTCAATGACCTTTAAGGCTTCACAGACTGCCATGGTCTCCGCATCAAAACTGCAAACACTACCACATGGTTCAAAGATTTTAACTGTGTAAGAGCCAAGAAAGTCGATGTAGGCTCCATAGCCTGCTCTTTCAGAATCTATCAATGCCGACCCATCAGTATACAGTATATGCAAAAATAGCACTGGGCTTGAAGGCATTAATGGTCTCCAGTGCTAGTATTTGAAGGTCGTTAGATGAACGACTTAGCTTAGAGGCATTAGGGACTGTTAGTTTCAATCGTACGTCTGGGGTCGTTGGGAGACACAACTTAGCTTAGAGGTATTAGGGACTGTTAGTTTCAATCGTACGACTGGGGTCTTTGGGAGACATCAAAGGGAAGGGGATGAAAACGTTGAATGTTTTGTTGGTTGGTGGAGAGGCCAGTTTTATCAGATAGTCTATTGGCACGATGCATAAAAGACTGCATCTGGATATGTCTTCTGCATCTCCAACCATCCACTAGTTTTCTAGCTGGGAGGTATTCATTCAGCCTTTTATACCGCTCAAAGCAGGTCAGTACTGACTTTTCCCTCCTAAGGTTTAGTGGACTTATATTAGCCATTATTTATTTAATCACTCTCAACACACAAATCACACTAAAAAATACTGGATTCTGCCCCAGCACATTCAGTGTGGGCCCATTTACTACAAGCCACACCCTGAATCCATTGTTCTCCATGAGTATCTTCTGAGAACAAACCATTACAGTAAATACAAGGAGTGTTGTCATCATCTAGATTGGATGATTTGCCTTTTGTTTTCTTTGCTTTGTCCTGATTTGCGACACCTTTTGAAGTGGATGGCTCACCTAGCGTCTGCTTGCATGGTGAGCTCGACAAAATAGAAGTAGGTCTACATCCTTTGCGCCGCCCTTTGCCTCATTCACAATTAGCCACTGGAAACGGGCCAATGTCAGCTGGTCCCCAGGATTTGTTAAGAGGTTCCTGGTCTGAAACGGTGATGAATTGTGGAACATCAATAAACGAATGGAGTCAGATCTTTGGCAGACAAAATATAAAGTTTATTGATGATAAAAATAACACAGCAGTCTCTCAGTTACATGAGTTCGAAAACATCATACGTCCGCAGAACAGCGGTATGGAATATATCCAAAGTCATTATTTACAGAATAAAAACTTCACAAACACTATTTGACTTTTTAAATCGCTACTAAAATACTTGACTTTACTGACTGACTCAACTGACTTAAAGTAACTACTTAGTTCGACTAACTTAAGGTGACTGCCTGATTCAACTGACTTAAGGTGACTGACTGAACTCCAAGTCAGTTTAATTCAGACTACTTCCTGTTTTCTACATCAGGAGTTACATGTGTCTATTCCTAGTCTACAACAGGTGAACATATCACAATAACATAATAATGTCAAACGAGACTGTTACATACGCCCTTTCCCTCAGAAAATTTAGAAAAATATTTCAAAATTTAAATATCAATACAATCATGTTTATGGACACATCTTTTGGGAGAAAAATTATTTTACAAATGTACAATAGTAAAAGTAAAGTGTCCCCTTTCAGACCTTTCGATCTATGGGGCAGATAATGTTAAGGTCATCTGTTTCTTTGGCCAACGGTTAACGAGCAGGGTGTTATGTGGCCAGCACAACGACCAACCGCCTTTACTTTCCCCAATTTAAGTCAGGTACCCATTAGAGTTGGGTGGACTCAGGGGCACCCTAAAAATCCCGAAGTTCAAAATCCCAGCCTTCACTGGGATTCGAACCCAGGACCTTAGGTTCGGGAGCCAAGTGCTTAACCGTTCGACCACTGTACATGTACAATATGTTCTACAAAACTTTGCACTTGTTATATCAAAATATCAAAAAAATTGTGAGACTAATGTATGGTCTCATCTCAGTTTACAATACTTGAGAAAAATATTTGTCTATGTAGACAATACTCATAGTTGTCAACATTTACAAAAGCAAGTATCTCTTCATTACAAAAATTTTCAAAGTTAATTCACAATGTATCTATAGAATGCTTTCAATATGTTGTACTCAATTAATTTACCAAGAGAATCAGAAGCCAAAAATGCTCATGTATTAAGGCTATGTGCGACACTAAACACCTTTTTTTTTTATTTATCAATCAAATTACTCCAAACTTTATATGTATACTCCCTATGAATAACCATTTTAAAAAATGTGGTTAAAAATGTTTTCTTATTAATGGTTGTCATGGCAACGGCCGCCATATTGGATTTTTGTATATTGTTTTTAAATCGCTAAGGCTTTAAAACTATTTAAGCTATTGCTGAACAAAAATATACAATGTGTAGATCAATGATTCCAGAACATTTTCTATAGAATAGTTTCTGAATATAGTAAAAAATTTTTTTATAATTTTTTTTCTAACCTTGCTAATTTTTTTTCTCAATTTTTTCAAATATTTTCTTGCAATTAAGACAAAATATTAATTCAAACTTAAAAAAATGTTCTATAGAAGTTGTTGTACATAGTATAAACAATAAGCTGGACAAGTTTGATTTAATTCTATGCAGAATTAGTGAAGGAGTAGTAAAAAAAGTGAATAAAAATAGTATTTTGAGAAAATCGAAAGAAAAGAAGACAAATTTAAATAAAAATAATGTAAATACCTTACAAAAAAAAGTTATAAAAAAATAAGTAATTATTTGCCAATCGTGAAAATTATATTTTCATGTCCAGAAATGGTTGGGCTATTTAAATTAGGTAAAAACTGAAAATCCAAATTTTAGACCTTTTTACCCAAATTTAGTGTCCCACATAGCCTTAATGTACTTAGGTTATCACATCAGGTTACATAATCAAAATGAAAAAAAATATTGACAATGGTTACATGGTCAAATAGAAAGCATTGACAATGTCATTTCAAATAAATCAATGCAAGTGAAATATATATATACAAAAATATCAACATTGTCTCCACAAGTGACATGGGAAATAATGAAAATGTTTTAACAATCTTACTCTCAACTCTATCTCACGAAAGTCAAATAAGTATATTCTCATAAATTATCATAATCATAGTCATAAATCTTCAAAGTCATTTGTCTCATATATGACTTACAGTGATCTCAGATTGCTCAACACGTGTATACGTTACAATCTTCTTCTCAAAAAAAATTAATCAAGTGTTTACATCACATCTCCAATGTTTTCTCATATTAAATACAATCTCCTCTAAAAATCAATGTTCACATCAAATATAATGCTTTGAGCCATCTATAATGCTCCAATATTCTTCACGAATCAGGTACAATATTCTTTTCAAAAATCAGTGGAACTGATAGATAGATTGCTTCGAGCCATCAATAGTGCTCTAATATTATTCACAACTCATATATAATCTCTTAAAAAAATCTGTGTACATCAAGTATGTTGTTTTGAGCCATTAATATTGCTCCAATATTTTCACAACTCAGATACAATCTTCTCTTCAAAAAATCAATGTTTACATCACATATCAAATATATTCTTCGAGCCATCAATAGTGTTCCAATAATTTTCTCATATCAAATACGATAATCTAAAAAATCAGTGTTTACAATTACCTATTATCAAATATATTAATATGAGCCCTCAATAATGCTCCAATAGTTTTCTCAATATTCTTCTCAAAAATTAATGTTATCATCACATAATATCAATTATATTGTTTCAAGCCATCAGTAATGCTCAAATAGTTTTCACAAATCATACACAGTCTTTTCAAAATCAGCTTGCTTTAATACATATCGTATTTTCAAGCCATGAATTAAGCTCGAATAGTCTTCACAAAAGGGAAATAACTCATCAATGATGATCAATGTGAGTATAATATGTATACAATTTACAGAGATTATGTACATTTAAAAGAAATAAAAATACATTTCAATAATAGTGTCACATACTCAGGTTCCAATATGACTGAGTTCATTTCAACACATATAAAAAAAAATTTTGACACAAGAAAAAAGGATTTCACACTTATGACCTTTAAAATGTCACATGTACTAATACAATTGAAATTATACTTAAAGTATGGCATCAATATACGAGTAGATTACATTTATATTGGCTTAATCTTTCTTCATGGTACTAGTGTGTAAAAATAATGTTAGTGTGTGATTACTATAGTTGTTGACTTATGTGTACTATGTTGCTTAATTATCCTACTGCTATTTGCTGGTGGTGTTGCATCCTATTGTATAATAAAATTCTCAATTCTGTCTTCTCCCACTTCAGTTCCATTTCTCTGGCTAACTTCACGATTTTATCATAGGTAACCATTGTTGATATGGATATAGATACTAAGTAGGATTTAAATATGTGTATACAAATGTGTCTACAAATACAAATGATATTCCAATATTGTGTGTAGTGTCAATAAATAGTATAGAATTCTAATATGTGTATTACTCAATAGTGAATGCTTAGTTATCGATAGACAAAGTAATGTTGCACTAGAAGTGTAAAAGTATGTCAACTTTTTAATCAATTTAATAGATAGCCTTGAAATCAACGTGTGCCAAATACAATGCACAAATAATGAATAGTAACTAGTGTTGTGCCAAAAAATGAGTACACAATATAATCAGTGTTGTGCCAAAATATGTATCCACAAAATAATCAGTGTGCCAAGATATATGCACAAAAAATCAGCATCAATAATCATAGTATAAGAAGTGTATCAATATAAAATATTCCCAATACAAGAGCTCAGAAAAAAAAGCTCTAATCAAGTAATTAAGCACTAGAATATATGTACAAATTAGATCAAATGTATAATTGTAACATGTTATGTACACTGAATAAAATGAAAAAAAATTAAACTAATAAGAGGATAAAGAAATAGAAGAATAAATGACAAACGCAAAAACAATATAGATAACAATACAGTCTGCTTTAAAAGAAATTAATAAATAGAAGAGTTTGACAGGAGTATTACAAATATGTAAATACAAGACTTATGTCAGGCCTTTGATGAATTACTATCAAGTATTACTGTGTTTATGTATGTGCAAACGTGTCTAGGTAACTTGTAATAATTTTAGGCCCAAGTTCAGCCCGACAGTCACACCATACACACTCAATTATATATATAATAATAATAAACAATGTGTATGATGATTTAAATAAAATTAAAGAATTTATTCTAATGAAAAATATGTACAATGAAATGGTGTTTGAATCAATGATAATGATAATCAAATAAGTTGAAATAATATGATATGAAACATAATATGAAATATAATGTGATATAATATAAATCACCTTGTACAATATATAGGTCTAATACTCCTCAACACACATATAGATCTGTCCATTAATTATGATGCCACCAACATTCAGCATCAGAGTTCATAGCAACAAACAGCTCAGCAGTTCATAACACCAATCTTCTTAACTTCAATAGGTCTGACAAAGAACCCCTTAGTCTGGAATCTGTACCCTCAGACGTGCAACCGAACACTATACAAAGAACCTTAGGCTTAGACGAAATCTAAAACCCAATACCTAAGACGTAAAACCTAAGACCCTGTAGAAAGATAAAAGAACTAAGTCTTCTAATCTTCTAGTCTACAAATAAAAATTACAATTATGAAATACTATCAATCGAATAGAAATAACTATTCAATGAGAAATTAAAACTCACCCTAAACAGGGGTCAAGATAATCCAATTCTAGAATCAATCAAGGAACAACAATAAGGCTATCTAGTATTCTGTTCAGTGAAGAATTCAAGAGCTCTTAGAACCACGTCTTGCCTCTAGATTACAGGATGGAAGAAAGAGAGACAGATCTATTACGTCAATCGTAGTGCTTGAGCACTACGTCACCAGAAAAGATGACAGGCACAGAAAGGGAAATCACCTAGTACACTTGAAGAAAATAAAGAAAATGATGTCATCAAAAAATGATGAATGCAGCATTATTTGAATGTGATAAACTTGACTATGAAGTTAATTCAATAACTGCGACATTCCCCCTCCTCAACGAACTGGCAATTTTGAAAAAAAAATTCCAGTTATCTCAAAAACTTCAAGAAAATTCTCCAGAAATCAAACTTCACCAAGATCAAGATAACTGCAAAAATAATGCCAAATATATACCACAATAGAAGACCTCAAACTCACACTGATAAAGAACAACTGTGAAATCACAAAAAATAATCTCCAATGATCATCTCAATAACACAAAAATTCTTCAATATACACTTCAATAGACAAAAAAATGTTTGTCTTAAAAATTTAACAGTTAAAGTTACAACTGTTTTCATCATGTTACATAGTTACATTATCAAAATTGATCAATATCAAAATTTATATAACATAAGTACATGGTTGCTCATATTAAAATTACACAAGTCTTGAGCATACATCAGCAAAAACATTTTGCTCTCTCTTTCAAATGTACAGTATCAAAACAATAGTTTTGTAGTGCTAAACACCATCTAGTTATTCTTTTATTAGAATATGTACTATTTCTTATAAATGATAATGCCTTATTATCTGTCTGGAGATGAAATTTCACTCCTGCCAAATACCGATCTAACTTATTGATTGACCACACAATGGCCAAGCCTTCCCTCTCAAGGATAGAGTACCTCTGTTCACGTGGCAACAACTTCCGACTCACAAATTTCACTGGATGCAACACATCTGACTAAGTATACCTGAAATGCCCTTATCTGACGCATCAGTCTGTAAAAAGAATGGAAGAGAAGGATCAGGCAAACTTAGAATAGGATAATCACACAAATAAGTTTGTATTCTCCTCAGTGCCACAACACACTCGTCACTCCAATCAATTCTTACAGATTTCCCTTTTCTCAATAACTCTGTGAATGGAAATACCAAGTCTGAATAACCAGGTATAAATTTAGAATAGTAATTGACCAACCCAATTAAGGACCTCACTTCTTTCTTTGTACTGGGTGGTTTAAACTCTAATATCTTCTGTACATTTCTACTATCTGGTTTAACCTCACCATGACCCACATTATGTCCCAGGAATTTAATATTTGAAAAAACCAACCTCTAATTTAGATGGCTTCAAAGTAAATCCATGACTTTTTAATACACTGTAAACATTATGCACATCAATAACATGACTATCCCAGCTCTCACTAAATATACAAATATCGTCAAAATAGAATAAGACATTCTCAATATCCTTTAAAATACTTTTCAATAATCTATTGAATTGATTAGGAGCACCACTTAAACCAAATGGAAGGTAATGAAACATATAATGTTCACCTAAGACTCTAAAAGCTGTATACTCCTTACATTCTTCACTTATAGGTATTTGCCAATACCCTTTAGTTAAATCAACTAAAGTAAAATACTTAGCCTTGTAGAGTTTATTGAATAACTCTTCTTGATCTGGAATCAATTCAGCTGGTATTTGTGTAATATTGTTCAATTTGCCGTAATCAACACATGGGCGTAAAGTACCATCACGTTTCTTAATAATCACAACAGGAGCAG
>JADKLZ010001483.1:2139077-2164158 GCA_021533235.1 Biomphalaria straminea
TAATCGAGATGGTTAGAAAAAGTCACTTTATGATAGCCAGATTCTCCATGCCCAGCAGTTCTATTTAACATTTTTGTCATGACTTGATTCAGATCATCAGCCATGGTTATAGAATCAAACAAGGGAAGGAAGTGTTTTTTAATTAGTCCTTCAGTCAAAACAAAATAACGACCATTTACTTTCATTTCTCTTTCTTTTCCTTTGAGCCCAATAATTAAATCATCAGTTTCTAGTCCCTGGTTGTTAATCTTCGTGAGAAACTCCCGCGGAGATAGATTAGTTCTAGTCAAAGCTGTAGTTAACACCTTTTTGCTAGGTAATGAGGAATGCGGGTTCAATTCCTTAAATTGTTGTAATTGTAATCATTTCTTTGGTCTTTTTTTTTTTTTCTTTTCTTTTTAGAAAACCTCAGCTTTTTAGCTTTGGACATCAATTGTCGAGCTGTTTACATCCTAGGGATCCTTGGGCTTTTGCCTCTTTTCTTTGCCTCTTTTTTGGGCTCAGCCTCTTTTTCGGGCTCTTGGCCTCTTTTTTGGGCTTTCATTTTTTTTTTAATAAGTTAGTAAAAATTTTGCCTACATTATTTGATACTGATAATAATAATATAGATACATACATTTAAAAAAAATGGAAAAGACATTTCAAATGCATATATATGAACAATAGTCAAAAAATGGACAAGAAACAATTCAAAGATGTATACTACTGTGATTGCTATATGTTTATAGATTATACTGCTTTGATTTTTTACTAATGGAAATATAGATGGGAGTGTATAGAAGATATTGAACAAAGGGAGGAATATCACAAACATATATTCTAATATTTTTGGTACGTTTGTGGATTATCCTGCAGCAAGCGTTCTTACGGGAAAAAAAAAACAAGATTGATGTCATTAAAAATTTTAGACTCTCCCTTTCTTGACAATTTTTTATTGTCTCCCTTGAGACCAGGCCACTACTTCATTATCACCAAGGTGACAATCCCGTCTGTTATAGTCAGAATTTGGGGAGTTCTGCTTCCGACAATTTCTCTTGATTGATTTTAAGTCACAGGGTCTATTAGAATCGTACTTAGAATTTTTTTTTTTAAAAAAAAAAAAGAAAGTTTCTCAATCTGATATGTATGGTTCATTTCATTTTACGACGAGGGGTAGAACCTTGAGTTTTGGTGTTTTGTTTGTCTGTTAGTGAGTCGATGTAGTTTAGATCTCCCCCTATTATTAAATTTTCTCCTGCGTGTTGAGTGTGTAAATTGTCGCTTAGTGTTTCGAAAAATTCGTGTTTCTCTCTATATTTAGTGGGTGCATAAATGTTAACTAGAGTATATATGTGTTTTTGTGATTCTATTTTCACTATCACCACCCTCCCTCTATTATCGCTATGTGAGTGTGTAATCTTGAACCTATCTGATGTCTGTAAGATTGCTACTCCCCTGCACTCCTCCCCTAAACTAAAGTGACCCATGTTTGATGTGATCTGCTTGCTCGTGAAAGTTGAATTAATATTGGATTCCTGTAAGAAAATAAAGTCTGGTTTGCGTGTTTTGGTTAAGTGAACTATGTATTTTTGTTTATTTTTTAGGCCTCGAATGTTAAGAGAAAGAATTGTGATGTCTGCCATGACTGTGTGTTGGTGGGTTGTCTGTATCTGTGTGTGTGTTTCTGTCACTGTGCATGTGTATATGCCTACTAACTGAACAGTTCATGTGATTGGTGGTATGTCAGGGTCCTTTCCCTCGTCGATCATTAGAGGTAAGGGAGAGATAGGGAGATCCTCCAACTCCCCTATAACTATCCCTTCCCTTCCCACCTCAGGACCTTCCCCCTGGTCATCAGAGGCGGAGGACAGTGAAAGGGATCTTTTACGGCTCGCGTTATTTGTTTTATTTGGGGAGCTAGGCTCTGATCTTGTTTGTTCACCTGTTTTTATTTTTTTGTGGGTATTACTCCCTACGATGGTTACTCTTTCTACCACTTTCTTGGGAGAAGGGGTGGCAGGGGCGGCTCTTCCATTGCTAATGGAGTACACTTTGGTTTTATCTGTTTTATCTCTCTCTACCGTCTCTTCACTTTTTTTTTGCTTTTCCCCACCGTCTCCCCTCAGAGCCGCTGCGTAAGTTCCCTTTTGGGACTCCCGGGGGTGTTCATTGTTTCTTTTGCTTTTTTGTGTTGGCCTTTTTGGACACTGATTGGTCCAGTGATCTTCTTGTTGGCAAAACCAACATTGTTGCCTTCTACCAGGGGTTGTTACCAAAACCTTATAGGTCCTTGGGTCACTCTCATATCTGAGTTGAATATAATGTGGCAACTCGACCTCTTTTCGTGGTTTTAACCACGCCATCCACTTGTCTGTGTTTCCTATTCTTACAGCCTCTAATTTAGACCCTTCTTCCGAAAAGGACTGAAAAATCTCTTCAATTTTAAATTTGGAGATTGAAGGCGACACCCAATGGAGGGTCACTTTTATTTTTTCCTCCTTCAGGGTGGTGACTTCCACCCTGAAGGTGTCTTCGTTTCCGAAGACCTTTCCTATGATCCTGTTCCTCACCACCGGTGAGGAAACACCCAGGAACCATAGGAAAGGATTTTCAAATCTGTACAGGGAACCCACCTCCTCCGGCCCGAGCCTCAAGGCGGCAACGATGGACGCCATCGAAGCTCGAACTGCTCCCTGTCCAGACAGTTTTAATAGTAAGGTTCCTGGCTGGTGGACCAAGCCACCCTCCAGATCCTTCCTTTAAATTAGAAATGTCTTTATAGACATAGTGGAAAGAAAGGAACAAAGAAAAAAAATAATAATAAAATAAAACACACTCCTCAAGAAGGAAAAAGGAGACGCAAACTCCTGAACAACAAAAAAAAATGTAAAGATAAAATAAATTTAAACACTTCTTAAGTAAGGAAACGGAGACACAACACTCCAAAAAGAAACACCAAAAAAATTTGAAACAGTAAATCCAACAAACAACGGAAATCCTAGAGAAAACACAATTAAATAAATACTTCCATTAGATTAGTATTACTTTACTTAGATTCCCATTTCTGGGCTTTAATAGATTCAAGGTGGTTGATAGGTTATTGTATCGCATATTTAGAGGTGCATTAGGTCAGGAGGAGAAACAACTTGTAGTGCCAATATCAAAAAGGGAATTAATTCTAAAAACAGCACACGAAAGTATTGTGGCAGGTCATTTATCGGTGAGGAAAACTAAATCAAGAATTTACCAATATTTCTTTTGGCAAGGACTAGATACAGATGTCAAGAATTTTATTAGAAGTTGTGATATATGTCAGCGCTGTAGAACTCCAAGGAGATGTGATAGAGTTGAACTCGGAAATATGAATATAGTAACGACACCATACTACAAAGTGGCAATAGATAAAATAACACAGCAGTCTCTCAGTTACATGAGTTCGAAAACATCATACGTCTGCAGAACAGTGGTATTGAATATATCCAAAGTCATTACTTGCAGAATAAAAACTTCACAAACACTATTTGACTTTTTAAATCGCTACTAAAATACTTGACTTTACTGACTGACTCAACTGACTTAAAGTAACTACTTAGTTCGACTAACTTAAGGTGACTGCCTGATTCAACTGACTTAAGGTGACTGACTGAACTCCAGGTCAGTTTAATTCAGACTACTTCCTGTTTTCTACATCAGGAGTTACACGTGTCTATTCCTAGTCTAAAATAGGTAAACATATCACAATAACATAATAATGTCAAACAAGACTGTTATATGGTCACCAAGTTTCAAACTTGAACTTCTGGATGTTGATGGTAAATCCATCCCAGAGTTTATTTCTCGCTCCAGAATTTCATTTAATGCAGGCGCTACCTGCATATCTATCATCTCCGCTGCCTTAAATTCCCAGTCTTGAGAAATGTTTCTATTGACAGGCCAGATGCCTGTCTTTTCAAAGCCATTAACCGCTGTGGCAAGGCTGGCAGCAGGAAGGTACGCTTTAGCAAAAATTGATGCTATTTGAAACTCTGTGATGACTCTTCCAGGATGTGACCTCAGCCACACTTGTAATTCAGAGTCGTAGTATGTTGTAAGAGGTTTTATAAATGAAACATCAAGGGGTTGCATTCTGTGAGTGCAGTGTGGTGGTAGACAAATCATTGTGATATGATTTTGTCTTGCCATGTTTATTGCATCTAAATGTTTTGTGTGGGAATTATTAAAGCTGGGCTTGACAAAGTTAATAAAATTTTGAAGCCATTGTGTGAATAAATCTAACTGAATCCACCCAGTCTTGTGGCAAGCATAAATGGATCCAGGCGGTGCTCCATCCACTGGCTCCATCTTCATCCGTTGGCGAGGAAAGATAAACATTGCAGGTACACAATCCCCAGCCGCACTCATCACTTTTGTTATTGTCCTTCCTCTTTCACCTGATGGCAGGACTCCAATTTGTTTTTTTCCTTCTAGTGCAATAAGTTTTGCATTATTAGATTGCACTGTTGGGATGCCTTTCTCATCAACGTTATACATTTGATTTGCTTTAAATTTTTTTAAAATCAACTTCTTTTTCCAAAAGATCGAAAAATTTCCCAACGTTAACTTTGTTAAAAGCAGTGGCTCGAGCAGCTGAAGTTGATTCTGGACTTTGTAAAGAAAGTTTTGGGTGCTTACTTAAAAATGATGTTAGCCAGTCTTTTCCTGCTATGTAAAGAAAGTTCTGGGTGCTTACTTAAAAATAATTTTAGCCAGTCTTTTCCTGCTATTTCATTGTTTAATGTTGAAGTTAGTCTTAATATTGTTCATTTTAGCTAGCTGATATATATAAGCCATTCTTTGCACATCAGTGCAAGTTAAACCAAACAGTCTTGCCTCCATTTCAATTATGTAACTGACCAAATCTGCTTCAATATGAGGTGGCAATGTAGACCTTCTCCCTAAGGGAACATTTACCACTTGGCTGAGTGGTGTGTCAATGCATTTTACCTTGCGTTCTAAAGTGGCTCTAGGAACACCAAAGGTTTTGCTGGCTTTTAAAGAGCCCATTTCTTTTTTCTAACTGCAGTAACTGCTGCAGCCATTGTGTCATCTGTCCGCTTCTTTCTCATATTTTTCCTAATGTATGTTTGTGGCATCTGTAAAAAACAAACAAACCACAATAAAAAAAAACAACATATAATACAAATATAATTTGTTGAGAAATTAATTTAGGAATTAGATTTCAATATAAGGACCGGTAGTCCTGAACGAATAAAACACAAACAGGCAGCAATCCTGGTAATGTGATATTGAGCTTGGCTTGCTTGGCTACCTAGAAGGGGGCTCGAGGTTCGACACCCGACTCGGGCAGAGTTGTGTTTACTGAGCGCCCAAAGGCAGCACGGGAAACCAACTCCTAGATACCCCCTCCCCCCCACTGGTCCACAAATGAGATTGGACCAAAGCGCTCTGAGCATGCTATAAGCATGAAAGTAGCGCTATATAAAAGCTATAATAATAATATAAAACTATAATTATTCTCTAAATCTAGTTCTAAAGTCTATCAGCTATATTATATATATATATAACAAATCAAAACCAGGACCATCAAGACGATGGTGCAGAGTGAATACAGTACAACCACACAGACAGCCCTGTAATATTTAATAAATATTTAGATACTTAATAGCCTAGTAAGGCCTAGTTTTAGATCCAGTCAATCTAGAAATCTTTGTAAAATTATATTAAATATATTAAACTAGAGTCTAGAAAAATTAGATCAATTGATCTAGATTTCTGAGTCAGTAGATCAATCTAATAACGGTACCTTTAAAACTTTAAAATTCAGATCTACAATCAAAATGTTTTAAAATTTTGTTTCTTCTATTCCTTCAGAGATTTTTAATTTAATCTAGTCTAGATCTAGATCCTTCAAGACCAAACCCTTCAAGTTCCGCAGGACCGGGCAGATCAATTATACTAATAATAATTATAAATTATCTTTATATAACTATAGATTTATTTATACAGTAAATTAATTTTATATACAATTCAGTATCTAGAATCTAGCTAGATTCTAGCTTAGTAGATTTAGATCTGGATTATTCTGGATCATATCTATAATATATATATCTATCATTCTATTATTATTCACTATCATTATAATTGATTAGATCTAATTTAGATTTTTTTTTGTAAATATAATAATGAAGATCAAGAACACCATTCAAAATGAGGGGGTAATATGAGATGGTATCCCATTTTACCCCATCTTCGGTATCCCATATTGGCCATATTACCCGGTAGTTACCTGAATTTTTTAAAATTTACTACTAGATCTACCACGTTTGGTGCTGCACATTTTCAATTTTACATTATGCTGAATATTTGCCTTTTTATTCATTATATATGCTCCTTGAAAGCTTGTGGTGTGATGTAATCAGAACAATCAAATTTTTAAAACGTGAAAATGTTGAAATCTGTTTACGGAAGTGGTCTCATATTACTAGTTACCTGTTACCTATCCCTTAGTCTGTGGACTGTTGGAAAAATAGACCAGACAGAAAGGATGCATGGTGGCGTTTGAGTCGAGCAGAGCAAGCGATTCTTGCTCAGTTCCGCACAGGGCACTGTCCGATTGGCGCGAACTTCGGACGGTGGAGGGAGAACTACGATACGAGGTGCCGCCATTGCATGGACGACGATGAGACCGTAGACCACATTCTGCACGAATGCCGGGTCTTGCATGAAGGACGATTTGGACAAAGTGTTGGAGAAAATACTGGTGCGCGTAAGGCATTAGGGTTGTCCTTGTACGGGGATAAGGCAACCTTAAGATTCACTGCTCGCTTCCTCTCACGTGCTCTAAGGGAGTAGCTCTCAGCATGTTTATTACCAATGGGGTTTCTGACTCGGCTTCCCACCGCATTCTCTGTCTGTCTTTTCTTTTTCCTTGTAATGTTTCCTGGAGGAAGGTCTTTGCGAGCCCCGAAGATCTTGTAATATGGCCATAGAGTTTAAGCTTGCGTTTTTTTCACAGTAGTTATCAGGTCATTATGGGGTCCGATTGCCGCAGTAACCCTGTCTCTAATCTCCTGGTTTGTGATGAGGTCTTTAAATGTGATGCCTAGGATCCTTCTGTAGCATCTCAATTCCATTGTTAGGATCCTCCTCTCTAGCTCTGCAGACAGCGTCCAAGACTCACACGCATATAGAAATGTGGCCATGACCAGGGAGCGCATCAGTCTGATTTTGGTGCCGAGGGCTAAGCCTTTGTCTTTCCATATTATTTTAAGTTTAGAAAGGGCTGCTGTGGATTGTGCTATTCGGACCAGTAGTTCGGGGTTTGTTCCCTCATCCGAGACAATAGCTCCGAGGTATTTGAAGCTGCTAACACTAGTTAGCTTTTCACTGATGGCCCTTATAAAGCCCTGTTTGCAATTAGTCATAATTTGTTTGTTTTTTCTGCATTTATTTGCATGCCATATGGCTGCGGAAGTCTTGTCAATGTGCGTCACTAGTTCGGCTAGCTATTCTTCTGTCCCAGCTAGGCCACCAATGTCATCTGCGAAGCGCAAGTTAGTAATTCTTCTTCCTCCAATGGTTACAGTACCTTCAAATCCCTCAAGAGCACCTTCCATTATCCTTTCAAGGAAGATATTAAAGAGTGTTTGTGAAAGTAGGCACAAAAATATCACAGATGCCCATATTACCCCGCCATCTCATATTACCCCACTTTCTCCTAATCATAATGTACATGGTATAAATTGTCAAAGCTTTCATAATAATATGAATAACATATATTTATTAATAGAGACCTCGGTATGTGTAATACGAAACAATGATAGTAAAAAAAGACATACAGTTCATAGATTTACCAGTACTTAGACTTCTAATCTACAAAGCCATTCAGTTGAATGCTATTCTATTATTTCTTATTGAATCTTTAAACTCTATAAGTTATTTGATAAACTGAAAATCAGAACTCAATTTGTGTGCAGAAAATTGTTTAAACAAGGCTTTTTTATATCTGCAATTTAATGACCATTAAATTTTTTTAAAATAAAGCTCAACTATTCTAAGCAAATAATTTTTGACATATTCACTGTCCAAACAAAGAATTCTACATGAATATAAAATATATATATAGAATATAAACTGTAATTCTTCAGGCTACTGAATTTTATCATAGAAACACATATATTTGTCATTATTTTCATTATCTCTATGTAGCAAATTTACTCTGATAAGGTTGCAGGAACTAGAAATATAGTATGAAGCTTGAAAACTTTTTTTTCTAAAATTCACAAAATGTTAACTAAAATTAACTCCTTCAAAGTAAATTTAAAATTTTAATAAATTTGATTTAAAAATATTAATACATCCCAATGCTAATGTGCTGTTATTACAATCTCAGCCATCAAGCTGTGAGAAGTTTGCCTATCAGAAAAAGAGAAACATTAGTATTTATACTTGCATCAGAGCAAGTATCTCAATGACATGTTGATCAAAATAGAAAGATTCATTTTAGTTAGCTACTTTCCATATGTTCTTCTCAATTTAAGATTTCAATATGGTTTTAACTTTCAACACATCCAGCTTAGTCACTTTTTTCCTTCAACATGATCAAGTTCAACCTTATAGACTCTTATGTAGCCTAAATCTTTTAAATGTCAAAGTTTCACAACTTTTTTTCTTGAAAAAAATATGAAATGTTTTTTAAAATAGTTTATGCAGCTATAACTACTTTTTGGAAAAATAATATAATAATTAGGTCCTAAGTTTATCATTGTTGTATTTATTATTGTAAAATACTGTCTTGTAAAGCATCAATAATTAGTATAAATAGTTAGATGTCTTAAAAATATAAAATTCATATAAAACCTACTCATCTACTGATCTTAAGTTCATTACAGCATTATAATCCAGTTTTAATTTAATAAGAATTAAAATGAATTAATAATATCAATTCTTTGGTGTTTTTTTATGTGTGGATATTTAGTTAATTGAAGACTACTAAAGAGAATTTTAAACTGTCGAGATCAGTAGTCTAAATATAATACCTATTGACTTAGGGCTACTTCATTAATAAAAGAAGATCTTTTATTTCAACTAGAGACTATAAAACATACACATAATTAATGTTGACATTGTTTATATGTGTAGCTTGAATGATTCCCCTTGACTAAGGGAGTGTTGTGATGTTGTGTGTAAACACAGTGTGTAAATAAATTCACTCATGAATCTGGCGTTATAGCGTTGGCGTTATTTGTGGTTATAAAGTGTTATGTTCTTAGTTTAACAGATAGATCCAGATCTAGATCTTTCTAGATATTAAAAATTGTTTTATTGAGCCTGCCTGTATCAAATTAAAATAAAATAGTAATAATAATATAGCCTAGAGGTTTTATTCTTGAAATGGAAATTGTTTTGTTTTTTAATGCAGTTTGTTACTAATCAGAGTGTATATCTATTATATTAGATCTAGGAAAACAATGGGAAGACAATATAAAAGAATGGTCTGACCTGTCATTAAAGAGATTCTAGGGAAAAGGATGTAGATTAGTGGACAAAGACGTACAGTCGTATAGATCATGTGCGGTGTCCCAACGGTTCGTCAGACTAAGGGATAGTTCAAAATGAAGTAGTGTATGATGAGCTAATATTTCAATAGCTCCATTCGATGCCACAATTTGTTGATACATTCATTGGCCTCCTTCAGTCGTAGAAAGACTATGGTTCATCTCGCACACTTCCTCACTTCCATTAGCAACGGATAAAGCCAATAATATATGTGATGAGTTTCTATACATTTATTACAATTATAATAATTAATTAAATATCTTGAGCCATAACTTTTTTTTATGAACTGTAAATCCTCCTCTTTAATTTGTATCAATCACTTTTACATAATACATTTTTTTAAAAATTAGGTTTAGCCTACTTTCGAACAAATGAGCCCTTAGAAACAAAAAAAAAACTTAACATTAACGTACCGGTAGGGATATAAATTATTTTTTTTTAAATTCGGAATAAAAGAAGGTAAAAAAAAAACAAACAATAAATATCTAATGGTTAACATCTTATTGACCCATCTCATACATTTTTCTTACAAATAATACAATGTAGATTTAATAAAATTATTTTTCTATAACGACTCATGTGTTGCATTTTCGCACATTCTAGCAGACTGTAATACGCCCACAGGCGAAATCGCTATTTTATGTGTCTTGTTCGGTTTAAAATGGATAGCATGTCAACGCTTGTTTTTTTAATAAAATTACTCAATCTTAGGACTTTTCAACGGTGACATTAAATAAACAAGTACGTATCTTTATCGTAAAGAAATGCAATTTTGTTTTTGATTTTTTAAATTTATTTATATAAAAACAATGTTAATCAATTAGATTTTGGTACCATTGTAAAGCTCGTTCATTTTTCTATAAAATACTTATGTTCAAAAAAATTATTCATTTGTTGACGTACTCCCCATTTTACGAAAAATCAAACAAGGTATAAAACTATCACAGCCGCTAGGACGATTATTCGGTACGGTGATGTTACGCGTAAAGGATTATCATCCTTATTTTTTAACCTACTGGAAAAAACGTTATATATATTATTAAAATAACCTTTCTAACGGTACCATTTTTACTGTAATCGGATATTTATACTTTAAGATTGGTAGGGTTGGTGTTGGGTTGCTTTGGAAGTAGGCATCGCTCACATGCCATACAGTGTTGCTTGATGTCCTGCTCCATTTGTGGCCAATAACAGCGACGCCTGAGGATATAAAGACAACGTTCAGGGCTCTGGTGGCCATTTCGTCCATGCACTAGTTCCAACACAAAACTGAATATTTGGTTGGCAAAACAAGTTGAAATATGAGTCCTCTCCTGGCTCCTCTATCTTCTCTTGAGTGACTTGTGATGTGGAGACACTGGAGGTTATTGTTGATGCTGATTGAGACAAGCATGGGTTATTTGTTAAGTTTGATGTAGATGGTTCTGGTGAGAATGGGGTTATGAGAGGTACTTCAGATGAAACTTGGAATGTACTAGTTGTTTCTGCTACAGGTTGGATTGAAGATGTACTGGGGAAAGAATGTTCTATATTCCCGCAAAGTTCTCTAATGTGACACCTTCGCCAGTAATGGCAATGTGTTTTCGGACAGCATCTGCCCATGCTGGCTTAAGAGCCCCAAAGAAGGCTTGATCAAGTGGTTGTATTAGGTGGCTAGCATGTGGCAGGAGGCAGTACAGTAATATGTTGTGTTCTGAACATAAAAGGGATGTTTCCAATAGGGAAGTGTGACTAGTATGGCCGTCGACTAGGAGAAGTATGGGTTTGGGGAGATGGTTGGTTGAAGGGATAAAGGTGTCTCGAAGCCATGAATAGAAGATCGCAGAGTTTATCCAGCCATTACTTGAAACCTGTAGAAGAGCGTCGGGGAAGTCTTGAAGTAAATTATGTTTCAGGATTCGCTTGTAGGGATATATCAGTAAAGGGGGAGTGTACTGCCCCGCTGCACTAGCACATGCTAGCACCGTCACCTGGCTCCTGGTGTTGGACGATATGTTGTAAACAATCTTTGTACCCTTTGGTGCCACAACTCTCCTCCCTTTTGGATTGAATGGAAAACCAGTCTCATGGGAGTTGAAGAGCCTTCTAGGGTCTTCCAAAATGCTTGGGTCAATCTTCTTAAGGCATTCCTCTAAATTGGAAAACCAATTTTCAACATCTGTTGCCGAAACGAAGGCTCTGTCCTTTCCGAGAGACATCGGCGTTCTTGTGGCCAATTGTGGATGGCGTTTAAAAAAGGAATAAAGCCATTGTTTTGTTGGTGTTCGAATTTCATCCCCTAAAGCAGGATTTCTTGCTTCGATAATGGATTTTGCTGCATCACGAACCTCTCTATGTGTTTTCCCAAATCCCACATTTGCTAAATTAATTAGCCATTGCGCCAATTTTTCTTCTTCTTTTTTGGTCAGAAGATATTTAGAAGATATAATTCGTCGCTTTCCAGAAAGTTTATCATGAAGCGTGGCTAATGGTACTTTAAAATGGGAAGAGGCCTTTCGAAGTGACATCCTTTTGTTTTTAACTTCATCTAAAGCAGCCATAATAATTTCAGGATCGTGTTATTTTCTAACTTTTTTTTTGACTGGAGCCATAGTAGCTAGGCTAGTATATGTAAGTGGCAGTGGTAGGCAGTAGAGCTATCGATATATCTGTACCTATAATAATATACAAAAAATATTCTCATAAATCCTTAAATGTTAAAATTAAAAGCAATATAAATGTAATCATCATTTAATTAGTATAACAATGCTGTTTAAAATCTATTTCTAAATTTTCTTTTCAATCCTACACATTTACAACTATAATACATTGACTATAAGAGTGTCTGCTATGTATGAATTTGTGTAAAAAGGTATTTTTGCGCGAACACCCCCATTTATTTTTACTAGGGATCAACAGATAGCATTGGAGATGAAATAAATGTAATTTTCCACCAATTTTTTACGCAAAAATGCCTATCTCTTTTACTTGATGGGACTTCAAGCTTAAAAATTGCACTGTGTCCTGACATACTTGACTTTATCCGCCTATGTTAGAAAAAGGGAAATACCCTTACCTGTGCAGTTTGGCGCGAAATCAAAAGTAGTCTGCAAACAAAAAACGGTAGCAAAAATGTAGCAAAATGGAGCTTGCGCTTGCGCAGTTGTGATACATTAGTTTCGCATTAAATATCAAAATAAATTAAAATTGGATAAAATTACGACGACCTGTTCGCTTTTATATGCCATTTCGCTGATGGGCCTTTACTATATATAATTACTCGAAATAGTTATTTCCCCATTATGTCATAGTTAACATTTCTACATTTCCCAATTAAAGGGGGGAATGGTATTTGTGAAGAAACGAGTCCCTTTAATTATAATTTGCCTTTATTGAGGAACATACAACAAACATATTTACAAGATGAATCTTCTATACAGGTCACAAACTCTCTAGATCAGTGATGCTCAACCTCACTCGGGCGGCGGGCCATTTTAATATCCGACACTCGTGTCGCGGGCCACATGAAGAAAATGGGGAAAAAGGGAATTATATAAAAAAAAACAATTTTTATTACAAAAAGGTTCATGAGAAGTTTATCCTAAAATACTTTTAAATATCCAACTACATAGATAAGACGCCAAGTCGAAGAACTGAATCTAGAATTCTAGATGTTCGTCTATGAGACGATACGATTACGTAGCATCGGTTCATCACTGAATTTTTTTTTCCCACTAATAAGTCCTTGTAATTATTGTAATCATCCATAACATTTGTTTTAGGAGATTTTGAAAAGTTTATGCAAGAAACACGGAGTAGAAATCAATAGTCAGCATTACACCATCACTTGAAATTTATCAAGCAAGGATGTCTATTATAGTTTATAAGTCTATCAGTTTCAGTTGTAGCTCTGTCAGGGCACTTCAAACATTGGCTGCAGATGAATTTTAAAAACGACATATCCGAACACGACGATCAGACATGGTCCAGTCAACATTTTGCCACATTGATTTTGTTGGTGAATAATTTTTGACTTCTGAAAACTATTGCTGTCAACAATAGTTGTGTCACCATCATTGGTCACTCCCACTAATTTCGTCAAAGGTAAACAATTCTCTGTGATGGTTGAAACTTTTTTGTCAGTGTTTCGCCACTGGCGATCGGATGCGCCAAACAGCTACTACTTCTCTGATTTCAAAATGTTTTTATCGCGAATAAATGCCAAGATTTTGAGCGGTATCAGATATGTCGGTAGACTCGTCAGCGGCAACAGAAAACAGTCATACATCCTACAATCGCGTTTCAAAGCAAGAACGCCCCTATTATTTATTTATGTGTTGATTTCCTAGAGGTGTTTAATGTTATGTTCTATAAAGAGAGCCACTCTCTCTTTCTAAAACAAATATTTTGGCTTACTATAGATACCAATCCATTTATTCTACTTAGGGAAAGATTTTTAAAATTTATTTTGGACATTGGATTTTCTACACTTTTAGCCGACGTTTCGGCGGGCCGGATAGAACCACGTCGCGGGCCGGATGTGGCCCGCGGGCCGTACTTTGGGCATCACTGCTCTAGATCACTTCCACTCTCTTGTTTACAACACACTCGACTTCCGCAAGTCCCCTAACTCTCGGTACCCAACACTTGACCGTATGTCACGGTTGACCACCCATAGTAACCGTGTCACAACAGTTTTCAAAATGCCTTTTTAAAAAAATTTAGCTATTATATGTTTTTTTAAGGTTTAATAATAATAATAATAATAATCTTTATTGTCCGTATTCTTTGTAATGGTAGTATGTCCACAACTTGTGTCTGACATATGTTAAAAACTTCATCTTGCTTCTCCTTGATTACACAGTCGTGATAATGTGTCAGCAATGTGCAGACTGTTTCCTTCTACCCACTGAAATGAGAAATCATAACGATTGCTCCTTAACATCAAGTTTTGTAATCTTCTAGGTGCCTGGTTTAGAGGTTTCCTTAAGATGTTTGCAAGTGGCTTATGATCATTTATTATTATGACATGTCTTCTAAATGTATATTGTTTAAATCTTTCTAGCCCAAAAAACAGCAAGTTGTTCTTTTTCAATATGAGACCACCATTTTCCCGCTGGTGTCAATGCTCTAGAGGCAAATTCTATTGGTTGTCCTTCTTGCATTAGTACAGCTCCAAGTCCATGTTGTCCACTTGTATTTCAAGTTTCTTGTCGGTGTTGTAGAATAAAAGTACTGGAGTATTGGTAATCATTGTTTTTATCTTGTTGAAGGTCCATCTATCTTAATAGATAGCCTTCAGTTTCAGGGTAGAGATGGCCTGCTTTGAGCCATGCTAAGGAAGCAGCCTTGTCGATGTTGTCCCCATGTAATAAAACCGGGAATTTCCCATGGAGTGTTTTCTCTTCCCATTGGCGAATCTTATGCCCTACGTTGTCCAGGCCGACATTAACATTAGTATTGTGTATGTTCAGGGGGGTTGCATCGGAATCATATTTCAGTAGGAAGGAAACTAGTTCATTGTTGGAGGCATGCAGTTTTGATCGTATTTTTGAAACTTGCGTCTTACACAGTTTGAAGATGTTCTGCAATCCACGGCCTCCATCCTTCCTGGGTAGGTATAACCTTATGGTGGAGGACTTGTCAGCATCATTATCTGCTAGTTTATGGAAGAACTGTTTTCTATTGCGCTGATACAGAGCACTGTGCTCCTTCCTTTTGGTGGTTTCGTTGTAGCGCTTCAACCTAGCTCCCTTTAGTTTAACTTTCTGTCTCAGCGTATCTTTCGAACATAATAGTCGTTTGATTTCAGTTGTTCTCTGATTGTATCCATTTTGCTCCTGAGCTAATTTATATTGTCTTCAAGGCGTCTGTTCCATGCTTGCACATGTTGTTTTGGTCTGTGGTTGATTGGGCTTAGCTCAAAGGTCTTTTGTCCTGAGCGCAGTATGCAGCGAGATGTATATCAATCAAATTTCTTGGTGTTTCGAAGTAATTGACTAAGACTTTATTTATTTCTTTGACCGGGATCGACTTCATAGCCAGACTAACAGTCCTGGTCTCCTCCGTGTCCTATCTTGAACTGCCCTTTCTTATACACACTCTGTCTCTGGTATGATCAGATGACCATAACTCAAGTCATACTCACGTGCTAAGTTCATACCAGTACTGTCCTTTTGCCCATCGACATAGCACACTAAACTGTATTGCTGGCCTGTGTCACAAATGTCAGCTGGTAATACACAGTTAACCCTTTCGCGCCACCAATAGGGCAATAGGGTTGTAACAATATATTAAAATTAATTAATCAATTATTAACATTAAATGTGTTTCAAATTGCTTAATCTTCATTGGAGCAAATTACTACCTTCTAGGCTGTCTATTCACTGCTTTAAGATGTCTTTTCACTGCAGTAGTCCAAAGAAAAAAAAATCACCACTGAAAATGTTTTGTTGACTAATGTCTACAGCTTCAAGTCTTGCTTTCACATTTTTTGGATTTTACTTTTTAAAGGTAGAACCTCCGCATCTTAAATCTTTATCACGTGATCTGTGTAAAACTTGAAGTGTGGATGAGTGGCAAAGTCCACTTGGCTGCCTATGGGGCTTGAGTTTGAATTCTGACTCGAGCCGAGATATGTTTTCTGAGCGCTTAAAGGCAGCAGGAAAACCTTCTCCCAGATACCCCCCTCCCACTGGTCCAAGAAAGAGATTTGACCTTACTGCACTCTAATTGTGGATCTCCTTCTTTATGAATATTGATTCTTATAAAGCTCCTGGCCTTGTTGACATAGCCACATTCCCAGCCAACCTATCTTTTGTTTGTTATCTACATCAGGTAACTGTTCTAGTAACCAAAGCTCACCTGCTGTTGAAATCTTAAATACTCTTGGTAAAGATCTTTAGCATGCCAATGCAGGCTTGGTTGATCAAATTAAAAAGAAGCCAGTGGTAGTTCTGGACAGCTTTTTTCATTGTATTCTAACACAGCTCATATAACAGTCTACTACAAGTGACAACAAATCAAGTTTTTGTGAGAAAAGGCGTATTTGGAAATCTACATTGGATGTAACATGTATGTTGTATCACTGTTACTAATGTACACAATAATAGTATGTTACACTGCATGTTAAAAGCAATGTTAGCATGTATATGTTAACGATTGATCACTAGCAGTGTGTTAGCTGATTGTATTTCTTTCTACAAGACTTACAAGCCATTCAAGACTCGTGTATAGGTAGAATGTGCTGTGCTTGTATTCTAGGATGACCTTCTACTTCAGCTAGTATTAGTTCATGGCACCATGTCGAAAAAATTCATTGCTATTTTAAAAGGAGAGCAAATGTTGAGACTGATGGTCCAGCACAATGCTAACAAAATAAATGGTTGGATTCATTCCACCCCCCCACACACACACACCATGACTAGATTTACAAAAGTCAATAATCTGCATTTTTTTCTGAATCAATTTATATACCACTATCAAGATCATTTCTTTCCAGTTCAAACTGATGTAAATGTATTCTTTCTTTTGATCAATTTCGGGATATTCTATCAACCATTCCTGCACTTAGGCTCAACTGTTCAGTGCTTTCCAGATAAGGCTTCATCTTTGATTAAAGTTTCTGCTGAGGCCAATGTCTTGACTAGACTCTTGATAAAGATTGTGTAGTTTTAAAGGACATGATCAACATTCTCTTTTGTCACTTCTAAATGAGATTTTTCACTGGTTCTAAACTCTTCTCTCCTCCTGTTTATTGCATCAGAATGTTAACTGCATCTTAGTATTTGTTTGAATTTACTGAGTTATATTGATGTGCTTTCATAGGAGCCCTAGAGGCTTATCTGTTGTATAGTTTGTTCTTTCTTTATTTACAAGTTAAGAACATAAGTACAAACATGTAGATCAGATCTAGAGCTTTCAATAAAATACAAAATAATTTTAAAAAGATGAACATTTGTTTTTTAAAAGTTCAGTTGTGTTTACCTTTCTCTTCATACACAACACTGTCAGATGTTAAGTAATGTTAAAAACCTTTCTTTGGTAACCAGTATTTTATATCTACCAGAAACTACACATTATAGCAGTGGAAAAAAATTAGATATTTTAAAATTAGAAATTTAAATTAGAATTTTTTAAAATTAGACTAAGAGTAAAGTAATGCATCTGACCATGACTTCAATGATGATGATCCTATGGTTAAAAAAAAAATTCACTCTACCTGTTCAAAAGTGGTTTGGTGCATTATCAAGTATTTATATTCTTATTAGCCAGATTTTGTCATAGATTATTGTTAAATTTGATTTTAGATTGTATTAATGTTAAACAATTAATTTGTTTTCCTAATGTAATAAATACTTGTATATTTCAACAATGAATAAACTCTACAGAAAAAAATTACTGTGAAAATAATGTTTAATAAAATGTTGTTGTTTTTTTCATTTGTGGCTACTTTTAAAATATTTGCACTAAGAAATTAATAAATAAAGTGTCATTTCAAACATTGAGACAGATAAACAATGCAAATGAAAATATCCATGTAAAAGGAAGATACATTTCATCATACAAATATAAATATACCAAAGGGAATTTTAAAACTATTGTTTGTAATAGGGAGAACCAAGTCTGTAATGTATCCATTTCTAAGAATAAAATCAATTTCAAAACACATTTAGTCCTGACTCAAACAAAGTGCAGTCTAGTCTCAGTTCCATGATGCAGCATATATTCAATTGTTAAGTCTTATTTTGAAGTTCAGCGCCAGGTTTGACTGGACATTGTTCCATGCCAATGAATGTAGAGTGAAGACAGGTCTAACTATAGAAGTCCTAAGACTTTCTAGCCTCATTCTTACAACTCATTCATGCGATGAATGTCCACCAAGTTAACAATTCATTTCAAAGTATCAGTTAGACCTACACAATTTCCACATTCTTAACATTATGAGAAAAAAAAAAAACTTTTATTAAAAACTTTCCTGACCTCATTGAGAGTAGAATAAACTTTCCTGACCGCCTTGAGAGTAGAATAAACTTTCCTGATCGCCTTGAGAGTAGAATGGGGGCGTGGTGGTCGAGTGGTTAAGGGCTCGGCTTCTGAACCTGAGGTCCTGGGTTCGAATCCCGGTGAAGACTGGGAGTTTGAATTTCGGGATTTTTAGGGCGCCCCTGAGTCCACCCAACTCTAATGGGTACCTGACTTTAGTTGGGGAAAGTAAAGGCGGTTGGTCATTGTGCTGGCCACATAACACCCTGCTCATTAACCGCTGGCCAAATAAACAGATGACCTTAACATCATCTGCCCCATAGATCTTAAGGTCTGAAGGGGACACTTTACTACCTTTTTGAGAGTAGCCTAAACTTTCCTGACCGCCTTGAGAGTAGTTAACTGTTTGCAGACTCTTGTATCAACTTTAAAATCTTGGCACCCAACATAGAGTCAATAGTTAAGTTCCAATCTACCACAGCCATGTAACAATTCAAGCACCCAACATAGAGTCAATAGTTAAGTTCCAATCTAGCACAGCCATGTAACAATTTGAGCACCCAACATAGAGTCAATAGTTAAGTTCCTCAATCTAGCACAGCCATGTAACAATTCAAGCACCCAACATAGTAAATGACTATATATAAATTATTCACTGAGCTATATACAGAGAGAGAGATAGGCAATCCAGATATTCACACAAATCTTTGAATGGACCTCATTCACTGATCATAAACAAACAACATTTAGCCATGTGATTCTATATATCTTCTAAACAAATTGTGTAATGGATATAGGCTGTCACAGGATACATATTTTTTATTGTTTTATCAATATTATGTCGTGGCTAAATGTGTTAACTTACAATTGGTGAATGAGGTCCATTGAGCCACTGACCTGTGTATACTTTTCAAGAAAAATGGTTACAATGATATTCTTCATATTAAGTGCAGTTCATTTAAACTATCTTAAAGTTCTAGAGAAGTAATACCTAAATTAATTTTGCTACAGAATATAGAGAGACAAAATTTTCCTGGGTTTTTTAAGTGAAAACTGATCAGAATCTCCCCCAATCTTATGTCTTACAGTCCATAAGGGTGCCATGTGAGTTACACAACCAACCAACCTGTCTCCTATATATGTCAAGACACTATAGAAAGTTTCCTGGGAAGACTCTGGGCTGTTGAGATATTGTTCTACTAAGAAGTCCAATGTAAAACCTATGGTCTCTACCTCTCCGCAATAGAGCTCAGTGACTACAATAAAAACAATTCTGAAAAAATGTACAATAATTAAATTTTATAAAAATGTCATCACAAATATTAGGATCAGAAGTAAAATATATTGTTTAAAATGTTGAACTCAATTGATTTCATGGGGGAACAAATGTTTTGATTTACCAGCAGCATTAGTTTGATATCAACAGCTGCCATATACAAATACAGAGACAATATTGTTTGTATTGACTGCATTTCAACTAACACTTCCTGCAACACACTAGTGCATGTAGGAACAAAAGTATTAAAATATTTTAAAATAATCAAGATATTCTTTTTTTTTATTCTACATTGAAATGTAAATGTTGATTATAGTTTGATATGGTACACTATACAGTCATGGACAGTTTGATATGGTACACTATACAGTCTGAATTTAACTGAAGATGACACACTGTACCATGAAAGACCAATAGAAGAATATTGTTTCCCTTAGTGGATAAAATATTGTAGTTGTAAGACTGACAGCAGATGTGACCTGAGGTGATTCACTAACAACAGTTGTGTCAATGAAGGAATAGACCAACAGCAGCCATTTAACCTCCAGATCCACTGTAAAAGTGTCATTTGGGATGATTAACTGTAGATGTGCTTGACATAGATGTGATATACCATCATAAAATATGTATAACTGAAATGTAACAGACCAATCTGTGGGAATATATCATTGATATAGACAGTCAAAGTGTATGACCTTGAGGTAAAAAGACCACAAGTAAATATAACGGTAATTGTGGATTTAACTTGGATGTCATAGTTAACAATACTGTAAATACTTCTTACAACAAAGATGTAAATATTAGAAATTGCAATAATTAGTTCATACACATTTATGCGAGGAGAATCAGAACACTAAGAAGACAAAGGGAGGTTTAGGAAAAAACAATTTTACATTTTACAACACACCAGCAGGGATTACATTTTGTTTGTTTGAGCTGGTTGCTATACAAACTGGAGAGAACCAGTTGAAACAAAATTTTGTTTATATCATTAGATAGAACTGAATCTATCCTTAATACTTGTGTGGTCAATTAGTACAACATAATGGTAACAATTTGTATACCAGTATTTCTTTATTGCAAAAATAATTTCAAAAATAAAATCCAACATACTGCAATAGTAAAATAAAATATGAATCACTACAGCAATAGTAAGATAATATATACTGCATTTGTAAGAATCAATTAATCAATAAAATACAGAGCAATGTTAAGTGATTGAACAAGAATGTGGTTGGGAACATTTTGTTTTCTATAGAATTTATTTGAGAACATTATGTTTTCTTAAGAATTTGGTTGGGAACAATTTTTTTTTTTTCTAAAGAATGTGGTTGAGAACATTTTGTTTTCTAAAGAATTTAGTTGAGAACATTTTGTTTTCTTAAGAATTTAGTTGGGAACAATTTTTTTTTATTTCTAAAGAATGTGGTTGGAAACTTTTTTTTCTAAAGAATATGGTTGGGAACATTTTTTTTACATTTCCAAAGAATGTGGCTGATAACATTTTGTTTTCTTAAGAATTTGGTTGGGAACATTTTTTTTTATTTCTAAAGAATGTGGTTGGGAACATTTAAAAAAATTTTTTCCAAAGAATGTGGTTGGTACATTTTGTTTTCTTAAGAATTTGGTTGGGAACATTTTTTCTTTTCTAAAGTATGTGGTTAGGAACATTTTTTTTATTTCTAAAGAATGTGGTTGGGAACTTTGTTGTTCAATTAATTTTCTAAAGTTTAAGTTGGGAACATTTTTTTTTTCAATTAATTTTCTAAAAGAGACTTGCAAAACCATTGAGAAGAGAGGTGTATTAAAAAACAAAATAGTACAACACTAAAATATCACTACAAATAAATAGAAAAAAATTTGTCACAGACTTGTTGATCAATAATATATAAAAATACTTGAATATAGTTCAAGTTTATGTAATAAAAAAGAAAGTAATTTAAAGACTAAATAAAACTGAGTTCACAATGTGAACTACTTCTGTATACATTACAAATCACAATATTGAGAGTCATTTTACCACAGCATTAGATGAATACTTTTTCTTTGTCAAGGCTTACAACACAAGAGTTTAGCAGATCATCACGGAGAGTTGGTCTCGGCAGAGGTCTGACAACATGAGAATTTGGCAGAGGTCTGACAACATGAGAATTTAGCAGAGTCCTCATCACAATGTTATAAGTTTAAACAATGTTGAGCTTTGATAACATGAGAGTCTAGCAGAGGTTCTAAATTTAAACAATGTAAAGGTCCAAATTTATCCAATGGAGAGGTTTGATAACATGAGAGTCTTACATAGGTCCAAATTTATCCAATGGAGAGGTTTGATAACATGAGAGTCTTACATAGGTCCAAATTTATCCAATGGAGAGGTTTGATAACATGAGAGTCTAGCAGAAGCTTCATAAGATATTGCTAACTTTTCAACAAAGGAGAGTCTAGCAGAAGCTTCATAAGATATTACTAACTTTTAAACAAATGAGAGTCTAGCAGAAGTCCAAATTCATCCAATGGACTTGACAAAATGATTAGTTCCATAGAAAGAATGGCTTAAGGGGAGTAGTTCATTTTGAATGCTACAAAAACTAGCTTGATATTTAAGTACTAGGTGAGGAAATGACTTTTAGAAATAAATTTAAATTTAGTTCTTTTTCTGAAAGTAGTTTTTTTTTTTTTTTGTAGGGCCAAAAGAAGACATACACATGAAAACAAAATGCAATGTTATATTGTTAGCTGTGAATTGTATAAGTTTGATTTAAGCTTGCATGATTGCATCGCTAGTGTATGATATGATGCCATGAGCTTAAGAAACTCTTCAAAGAACTGCATTTCAAGAATTAGTCTGTTAGGAATCATGTTAAACTGTAAAGAATCTTGATAGTTTGTCTCCTTTTTGACATGACCATGTGATCAAACTTTAAAAGGCTGAAAAATAGTGTTTTTTTTAAATATAATACAGCTGACATTTATCTCTCTATATAAAAGTAAAAATTATCTTTTTAAATAGTGATATATCACATTCAATGAGTTCAAGAATATTATACATGGCACAATTTGACTTCAAAATGTAAAATTATCGCACAGACACAATAGCTCAACAGTTCAATGTCAACAAATGGCACATCTGTTATTTACATAAATTAGACAGTCATTAAAAAAAAACATAATTACACAATGTTAACCCAAAAAAATGTGAAATAATTAGAACTAAATGCATACAAAAGTATTTAAATCTAAAAAAAAAAAATTAACACAGAAACAAAAGGTTTTGGCAGCAGCAAAATTTATCTCGAATCATCAGATGTTGAGTCATCGTCAATTTCATCATGATAATCATCGTCATCATCATCAGAACTACTTGATATACTGCCATTGTATGAAAGGATGCGTGCATCGTAAGCTGGTTTTGGAGACGGCCGATGCTGGTAGGTTAATTTAGCCGGGGGTTTTGATGAGCGCACTCGGTCAATAACAGAACGAAAACCTCCAACTTTTTTGGCATGGGCTTTTTCAGGTATGGCTTGGTTAACAGAATGGGATCTAGGCTTGGTTGGATGGGATCCCGGAGGGGGTTTCCTGTCAATATTTAAAGTTGCTTCTAGCTGCTTCTTTCTCACCGGGGCACGGAGGGGTGTTGCGTCACACTGGCTACTGTCTGGTTTCCTCGACAGTACGGGAGTTGGTGGCTGACCGTTTTCTTTTCTCCGAGAAAGAAGAGTGGAAAAGTTTCTGCTTTGACCTGAATTATTGTTAGCTGAATTATTTCTATTTTTTCCTGTAGGAGGTTTAGCTCCTACAACTGGGGGCTTTTTGGCAGAGCTGGCTCCACCCTTGTCCAGTGAGTTCTCACTTCTGATTTGCTGAATGCGCCCATTCTTAGCTTTCTGTGAAATGTCAGCAAGCTTTTCTGAACTGGATGATGAATCAGAGTCTGAATCTAAGGAGTTTGAGGACTCGCTTGAGTCTGAGTCTGAATACAAATCAGCTCTTGCATTCTGACGCCACATAGCAGCCAGTACAGAGTTTGTTTGTGTGGATCCTGCTGCCTTGCTTACAGCACCATTCAGAGGGGTCTCGACAGTAGGAGGAGGAGCAGCCTGAAAAACAAAAACAAGCATTTATTTTACAGCACTATAAACAAGCATTTATTTTACAGCACTATAAACAAGCATTTATTTTACAGCACTATCACTGAATTAAAACAAATAAAAGGTAACCATTTCAGACTTAGCGATCCGTGGGGCAGATGCTGTAAAGATATGTTTTTGAGGATAAAAGTTAACAAGGATGGCAAGTGACAAGAACAGCAATCTGCTTTTACTTTTCCCAACTAATGTCAGGTAACCATTAAGGTTGGGTGGACTTAGGGACACCCTAAAAATCCCAGTTTGTGGATGATTCAAACATAAGACCCCTTAGTTTGGAAGCAACTCAGCGACCATGACCTTTCTATCAACGAATGATTTGAGCCTCTCAAACCCTCACTGAAATGGAGTTTGATGATGATCAATGAATGATGTCTTTTAAAGTTTAGAAAGAAAAAAACTTAAAAATAATTTTGCGTGTCCATTGTAAGACTTACCCAAAAGAAAACACACCTTATCAAGTTACATTAGTGCTAATGAAAGAAATGTTTACCCAAAAGAAAACACACCTTATCAAGTTACATTAGTGCTAATGAAAGAAATGTTTACCCAAAAGAAAACACACCTTATCAAGTTACATAAGAGCTAATTATTATTATATTATTATAGCTTTTATATAGCGCTACTTTCATGCTTATAGCAAGCTCAGAGCGCTTTGGTCCAATCTCATTTGTGGACCAGTGGGGGGGGGGGTATCTAGGAGTTGGTTTTCCATGCTGCCTTTGGGCACTCAGTAAACACAACTCTGCCCGAGTCGGGTGTCGAACCACGAGCCTCCTTCTAGGGAGGGAGCTAATGAAAGAAACGTATCTCAGTTAAAAGAAATCAAAGTAAGAGATGTCTAGTAACTTACTAATCTAAATGTTCCCTCTGACTGGGTGATCAAGTCCACCATATCTTCTTTCATACCAGCCATAGTCACAAAACTTTGGAGACTTTCCAACAAATCACCTGCAGCATAAAGATAGGCAGAGTTGTCATAGCAACACACACTACTTCAATACATTAGCAGTTATGTTGATGTCATAGAGTCCTATGGTGGGTGATAAATACTGGATAGTGTTGCGTTTCTGATTAATGGTAATGAGATATGTTGGTCTACTTCAAGTTGGTAGCTTATGTTTGGAATGGTAATGAGATATGTTGGTCTACTTTAAGT
>JADKLZ010001483.1:2164168-2182829 GCA_021533235.1 Biomphalaria straminea
GGTAATGAGATATGTTGGTCTACTTCAAGTTGATAGCTTATGTTTGGTATGGTAATGAGATATGTTGGTCTACTTCAAGTTGGTAGCTTATGTTTGGAATGGCAATGAGATATGTTGGTCTACTTCAAGTTGGTAGCTTATGTTTGGTTACACTTGGTCTTCAATGTTTTCAGATCAGTATATATATATATTGTAGAATGAACATGCAGAGATGAAAGTTTACCTGACCTGTTTCTACCTCTCCCCCATTTAAACTATTTTAAAAAATGAAACTAAAATATAATATGAAATGCAATGACCTACTCTGAGAGGAGATGCTTTGAATCACACAAAAATGTTTTTAGAACATCATTGACCTGCTTCTTTTAAAATGTGACTTATCTAACTTTGTGAAGATTGCCTGTTAAAATGTGACTTGTGTAAAGATTGGCTTGTGTTCGTTAAATGTATTCAAATACTAAGTGATAGTATTTTTCTTCAAAGAATGTTTTGAATGTATATTGTTCTTACTTTGTAGTGATGATCAGGTTCTGACTCCAGTGTAATATTGCTGCCCTACTATATGACTAACTCATCTAAATTCAAATGTGAATCTACCTTCAGCTACAAAATCTTTGGCTCTCTTGCCATGCTTAAAGGGTCCAACAGCATTTCTGTTAAATAAGACTCTGGGTACTGTCCACCTCACTGTGTCTATGATACCAGCAAAAGGCTGAACCTGGGAATGTAGCATTATAAGAGTTAAAGAGTTTAAAAGGATTGGAACAATATAAGAGTTAAGAGTTTAAAAGAATGCAACAATATAAGAGTTAAGAGTTTAAAACAATGCAACAATATAAGAGTTAAGAGTTTAAAACAACACAACAATATAAGAGTTAAGAGTTTAAAAGAATTTTAGGTTCTTTTTTTTGGAGCAAAGTTGTAGTAGAAGTCAGTGATATTCAGTTGTGTCAAGGGAATGGATATTATACAATTACAGTTTTCATGACAATTATATCCTCTAAATACTTAGAAAATAATTAAAAGCAAATAATGCAATAATCTCAACTTTAATAATGAAATAAGCAAAAAATGAATGATCTTAATGGGTACAATGGATGGGACAAAGAAGTTTGAGAGTCCACACAGGGGTGGTTAGATAATTACTGGTGCCTAAATCTAGAACTGGTGAAATGTCATGGACTGTGTGTGTTGGGGGAGATTTTGTGGAAAAACTCATCTTTCTAGAAAGAAACAGAGTAAATGATGCCAAAGAATGGACATAGTTTTTATGTTGACCTACATGTGTATGGGGGGGGGGGGGCAGGGCTCTGTATTTTGTATATAAAGTTGGCCACGCAAAGCAATGGTGCTTTTTCTTTATGAGCTCCAAATGACAAGTCAAAGATGTCTGAGTGTTTATCAGCAATAAGTCAGGGGTGGATCTACTGTCCACATCTGCAACAGAATAAACAAAGAAATATCCCTTGCAAGTTAGGAGGCTTTTTGTGGAAGGGAGGTTTCCACTCGTTCTGCTCAATTAGATAAAGCAAAGAAAAGAATAACTGAAGAATGAATGTGTGTGGTTCCTAATTGTTTGAAAGAGGTTTCCTTTCAGTCAGTCTGTTCCATGAGAGTAGACAAAGTGGTTACACATAATGGCTTAGACTCAGGGTATATGTTATGGAAAGTGGTGTCCCTTCTAAACTGTTTTAAGGGGGCACCAAAATAAAGAAGGGCTACTAGAATTCAAAGGACAAAAAGTGTGTGATGGTGGTCTGTCTTGTTATACAATGTAGGTCTTCAATTGGCTCCTATACAAATAACTAAATTCACTTATGGAAATCTTTTTTCTGCAGATTTGTGCACAAATTCCAATGCAAATTCCAGAGTGTAAAGAATCAAGCAACAACAAAAGGTGGTAAAGGTGTTGTTTTTTTTACCTCTAAAGATGTGCCAAGAATGAGCACCATGTCTGTCTGTAACATGTCCTTCAAGTAAAAGTAGAATCTTTTCGGTAGCTCTTCACCAAAGAAAACAATATCTGGTTTGATGATTCCCTAAAGGAAACAAAATACTTATGCTTAGAAACAGCCAAAGTCTGACAGATCGTAATTTAGATAGTTAAGTTTGCACATTACCCAGAACAAGATTACTTTTAGAAACTGTTCTAAACAAATTAAACTAAATTACTGAAAGCCAAAATAACGACAATTGTGAAAAAATAAATCACTCACATAACAACCTCTCTTTTTGCACTTTGGAAGTTTGTCGTCAAAAATGGAATCCTAAAGGGAGAAATAAACATAAAACTAGTTCAAATTGTTGCTAACATTTTGCAAATGAGAATTGACTAAATTAGTTTAAAAGTCTAAATTATTTAAAAGTTCTATGTGAGAGTCAAGGTGAGCGAGCTGTATCTAGTGAAAGGCCTTACGGGGACGGGTGAGTTACTTTTATATCACTATATCACTATTGAAAAAAAAATACTTCCATTAGGAATCAAATGCAAGATCCTCAGCAACTAAAATATTTTCAGGAATCTTGTTGAAATGATAAAAAACTAAATGCTTGTAGCAAATATGTAACAGTTATTACAAAAAAAAAAGAGTGTTACTTTAATTTCAGATCCTCTGTATTTCTCATGGCACACCACACACGTGGCAGCAGAGAATGTTCCATGAGCCTCCACTAGTTTATCTGGAGGAACTCCAGCCACTAAGGAAACAAAGTTTAGTGATATTATAAACATACATAGAATGTTTGTCTGATGTGATACATTACAAGCAAGCAAAGTCAGTCAATATCATATGATGTGTACAGTGTAAGTTGGTTAATATGATACAATGTACATAGTACATTATGTGCTCCCATGCTGTCTATTAATCAAATAAGTCCAATGGAGATAATATTCCAAAAACGAATCAAATAACACAGGCAAAAGGCCAACAACATAAGATAGTGACTCTGATAGCAAATATCAAACAAGATGAAGCCAACTGTCATATTTCTTCAAGCCAACTCTCTACATCCATAAAACTGCCTCTAAGTCTAAAGCCTTCAGAAGTATTCTGTTTCCATTTCACTATTCTTCCTTAAAATCCTTGCCTTGTTTGTACCAGTCGTGTCATTGTCTCTAAGTCAAAACATTTCCTGTCTCAGGAACAAATAATTCCTTAAAATGCCACAACAGTAGGATGTGGCTAAAATGTGAGCTATTTTATCAAGCATGATTTCAATGCATTGCCAGTTAGTCAATACGACTTGATCAGCATACTTGCAAGTTAGCTGATAGTATGTGGATATAATGCAAGGTATTCAATGTGGCATGATAATGATAGATTGTAAGCTAGTCAATAAGTCACAAGATACAATGCTAGATATTCACAACTTTGATGCTGTCCAATAAAAAGATTCAAAGTTTCACAATAGTTAAACATTTTCTTCAAAGTGCAAGGAATGTTCCGGCCATGAATTGTATCCTGCATGGAGAGCATCTTTATATTCCTTTGAAATTCGTCACTCAATTCTTTGAAATTATAATCCTCTAATGCTGCTGTTTTATATCTCAGGACTTAACTTTGAACATTTATTAAATATCTCTTTACAACTGGTTTGGAGGCTGAGCAATAAAGCTCTTGGCTTCTGTACAAGAGGTCCTGGGTTTGAAGCCTGGTGAAGACAGGGATTTTTAATTTTGGGATCTTTGAATGCCAGCTGTAATGGGTGCCTGACATTAGTTGGGGAAAAGTAAAGGCGGTTGGTCGATGTGCTGGCCACTTGACACCCTCGTTAAACCTGGGCCACATGACACCGTCGTTAACAGTGGGCCACAGAAACAGATGACCTTTACATCATCTGTCCAATAGATTGCAAGATTTACACACTGATATAAATAAAAACAAAAGAATGAAACTACTTACATCTCTCTAACCCGTCAATGTTCTGTGTATACATTCTCAGCAGCATTCCCCTGTCATTCAGCAGTCTTGCAAAGTAATGGATGTAGTTTGGTCGATACTTCCCAGAAGGATACAGCTCTTTAGCCAACGCAAAAAATGGATGAGGGTTATGATGAAAGAAATCAATGTCAAAGATGGCCTCTGGATATGGTACGTTATAACGCTGTAGGTTGTCATATAGCCCCGTACCAGGAGTTCTGTGGAAGATGTGTGATGTAGTACTTAGTTATAGAAATTAGGAAAAATTGTGTTCCTTATGTCAAGAATGTAAGAACACGAGTTCCATTGAATGCACAGAACCTTGTGGTGGGTTATTACAGAGGGAACTGTCCTGGCTTCTAACGTACTACAATAGTCACAGAACTAAGTTTTTTTTTATTTTTATTCTTATTTTCTATTTAGCTTTAAAGAATAATGAAAACAAGAAAAAAACTTAAAAAAAAAAAACAACAACACAAGGGTTACATTAAGTGTCATTGCAGAATTAGTTCGGATCAGTCATGTTGTTAAATTTATAAAAGATCTAGACTTACAATAATAAATCTGTGTGATTAGAAATATTTGTATCAATTGTTTGTTTTTTTTAGCTTTTAGTTTTCTCAATGCACTATGATCCTATCACTTGTCTGGACCAGTTGTGAAAAGGGAAAAGGGGAGGGGGAGGGGGGATTGAGAAGAAAGGGGTATCTGGGTGAAGGTTACAGTGATCACTTTCTATACGCATAAAAAACAACAACTCAAGCCTCCACAAGGGAACTAATTCAACGTATACAACTACATCTGTCTTTCCCTTGTTAGATACCAAACAAAAGAATTTAAAATAGTTAATTAACTCTTTCTCTCCTAATCGACGATACCATCGTTGATTTGACCTCATTAAATTCAATTAATATTTAATTTTTAAAACTTTTCTGTACGTTATATAGAAGGATCATGCATTCCCCTTTAATTCTATACCAAATAAAACATTTTCTGATCACAACCAACAAAGCTTAATCATAATACGGTAGTGAAATAGTTATGGGCAAAATGAAGAATTTATTCTGAATGAGCATGAATAATTACGGAGGGAAAGAGTTAACTAACTGGAAACAAAAACTAGACAAAAAGCCCATAGCACGAGACATTACCAAACGAAAATGGAGCTGGATAGGACACACCCTGCGAAAACCAGCTACCAATGTTGCAAGGCAGGCTCTTGACTGGAACCCACAAGGAAAGAGGAAAGTGGGAAGACCCAAGCAAACCTGGAAGAGGTCAGTCATAAGTGAAGCTGAGGGTACTGGAATGACATGGGAGCAGATGAAGAAAGCTGCTCAGAACCGAGTTCGGTGGAGAGGTGTGGTTGCTGCCCCATGCTCCCCTGGGAGTACACAGGATTAAGTCAATTAAGTAACTGGTTAATTTTTTTGTTATATTGATTCTTGTTTTGTCAGGTAATTGAAATAATTGTGCAAAATTTCAACTTGATCTAAGATTGGGTGTGGGAGAAATAATGTGTACAAACTTTTTACCAGGCAGGCAGACAGAGTGAGTTGATATAAGCTTTGTAAAAACTAAATGTAAAAAAAAAAAGGTAAGATATTTGTTTCTAATTTACTTCTGATTTAGGTCATAAACAATATAGTGGAGGACTTTGCATTGCATTTCTTAACTTGAAATCCCCAAGACTTGAACTCAGCCCATAGGGATATAACAGTGAGAGAACATACACCACCCACCTGAAGTCAGGAATGCCGCTAGGAGTTGAAATTCCAGCTCCCGCCACAATGACAACATTTTTCGCTTGTTCCTCTTTTAACATATTAGCCACGTCACGTAAATTTCTCAGTATCATGCAGTTGCCATTTGAGCCAAATGTTCTCCTATGTTGTTAACATTTTAAAAAATATATTTTACATTTTAGCAATAACATAAATGATTATAGAAAAATAAAAAATAAAAAAATAAATAATTCATTTGCTTAGGTTTATAAATATGTGTCAAACATATATAGAGAGTCTAGATCTACAGATATATATATATCACTTTAAAAAGAAAAAGCATGCTTTCAGAAAACAGCATTGGGCTTGTTGCACTTCAAAATATATTTTAAATATGAGGATAGCCAAATGGATTTACTACTAATAATAAGGTTTGTCTTTGAGTCCGGAGATTAATGAGAAATGCTATGAGAAATGACCTTCATATTTTGCCACAGGAAAAATCATGTAACAAAATTAACACTAGATGACATTGTATGTAACAGCTTTAAAGAATTTATATATATATATTTATATATCAAGGCAATTATTATAAAACAATATCACTACAATCTTCCCTCCCCCCTTTGATACCTGACAGAATAACAGAATAACACAACAAAAAAAAAAAAAAGGTGCAATAGTTTAAAAAAAAAACAAAACAAAAAACTTCAATGTAAACTATTACCGAGTTTCAAATTGCTTTGGCGGTGTTCTGGATCGTTGTCCTAGGTTTAAGTCATGCATGGCAGCAGTTATTCCAGAATCAGAGTCTGACTGATTCCCACTTCGACCATTGGTCCCATAGCGCCTGGCTCTAGGTGGGCTAGGACTTAATGACGGTGATTTGTCCAAACCCTCTGTCCTAATTTGGCCTGTTGAAGATATAATTTAGTAAATGATATATTATTATACTATGAAATGTCAGGAAAATAAAATAAAAGAGTTTGTACTTTCACAAGAAGGTGCACTTGTATGAATTGGTCCTAGCATATAATATGGAATAGGAAATACATGTGTTTCTTTGTGCATTTCTGAGCAGTTTATTAGGTTGTGATAAATTTGTATTTTATTTGTTACTTATGGTTAAGTATTTTAAGTACTATTGCTGCTTTACTCTTTAATCTTCTGTCCTGAAGTGTTTTTACCAAAGGTTTTACTCTAGTCAAAATGTGAATATTTGTTCGTAATAAATATAACAATTCCATTTAATTTTGTGTATTTTCTTGTTTCTAGTTTCTTTAGTTGAGGTATTCTTGTTTGTAAAATATTTATTTTTTTTTAAAACCCCTAATGGTATGTTTGATTTTTTAAATTAATTAATAAAAAGTTTATGGTTTGGGGATGAGGGCTTTCTATTGGAGAATGTTGAAAAATGATGTGATGACATTGTAATGCTTGTTGTTTTACTGAATAATAAAATATAAGATGCAGGTCAAACTAATCAAAAATGTGTTATATTGTTAAGATGCGCCTTTGGAATTCAAGGGTCTTGGAAGTGTGTGGTCTGTTTGTGTACATGTGTAGGAGCAGCCAGTCTGTTGGGAGGATACAAGGACAAAAAAGTGTGTTCTTGGGGGGAGAGGCATTTCATTTAAAAATAGTTTGGAGTGGGCATTATAATACAGACAGACGAGAAAGCTACAACTGATCATCTGATGGTCCTAAGAAGTGTTTTCTCTACATTAAGTTAAGGAATTAGCTATGCTATGCCTTTAGGTGTCATTCAATTGAATGATGAAAGTCAATAAAGGTTTCATACATTTAAGGACCAGAAAATTGTCTTGGGGATCGGGTGTTGACACTGTAACTGTTTTCAAGTCAGTATTCAAGTACTGTGTGACTGTGTGTGTTGTAATAAAGGCTTTTAATAATTTTAGTTAAGGCTAAGGATAATAATAATAGCCTTTAATAGGTGTTCCATGCAAAATAAACTATTTCAACCATAGCGCAGTATGAGCATCAATTAGTATATAGAGATCTAGATAGCTCTAATCTAGATCTATATATAATCTATAGACTCACTCTAGAGTCTAGTCAAACTTCAGACTAGTGAGTGAATCGTACCTTTCAGTTTGTAGCTAGCAGATGCCGCAGCTGCCATGACTCTTCTCATGATTGTGGCAGTAGCATCCCGAAAATGATGTTGACTAGACTAGCCTCTAGATCTAGATATTTGTTATGAAATCATGATGACTAACCCTTGTAATATTCAGATCTAAATTTATAATTTAAGCCAAACAAACTCAGTCAAACTGTCAAAGTTAACAAAAATGTATTCAGCCATAGTTACAACAACCAAGGGGACATAATCAAATCGATAATAGTACCTGTTGCCATTTATAGACAAACATACGGTGAAAAATAAAATTTATTGTCATTGTAATTTACTGCTGAGTAGTTCGGTATTTTACTTGTGCGAGACAGTAGTCAATCGGCTACAAAATGCCGCAACATTATTCTTATCTTATATAATACAGACGTTACTTAAAAAAAAAGAAAAACGCGCCATGCATTTAATCATGCATGTTAACCATTGACCTAAATTCTCAGGCAACCCATTCCATGCTATCTAGTAATAGCACTAGGGAAGAAGGAGCATCTGTATAAATTTGTCCTAGCATATGGAACGAGGAAATGTGTCATTAATGCAACGATGTGCGCGTGCGAGACATTTGGGGATTTTGGCAATAAATTTTCGATTCTAAACCATGTCAAGGACGCTATATTAAAATATCTTTTTTTTTCTAACTAGATCTAAATAATAATAATAATAAAAAGAGCTCGTGCTTACAAGCGAATACAAATATGATTTCACAATGCTAAAAAGTGCACAAAATTAAACCTTTTAAATTACATAGCTAATTACCATCACTTATCTCTTACTCTGTTGGACCGTTGAGCACCATACGGTACATATATTGACCGTCTTCCTCTTTGTCTTTTTTAAGTAAGTCGATCTCTTCCTGTAGTATTAGTAGACCTGCCCACTCTTGAGGTATTCCCATCGCTTTCATTGTCTGCCTCTCTATTTTATTTGGTAGGCCTATACTGGCCTGAAGAAAGGATTTTATTTGATATAATCAAATTCATTTATTAAAAGTGCAATAAGTGTGTACGGCTAATTTAAAATATTATGTGAGCATTACGATTTGCAGGATGTAATAATCAAAAAGTGCCCAGGCCAAAAAAAAAAAAATCATACAACCTATCAAATCTAAATATTTCAAGCAGACAAATAGTCAGTGTAAGAGCTAAGAGGGTGTAGAGTAGTGATACGTTGCAGGGCCCGTCTTAAAAGTTTTGGGGCCCTATACGAAACGGATCGAGCAGGGACCTGACTGGGTTGAGGAAAATTTGAAAATTAAGGTTTTGTAGTAGACAATAAATTCGTCTTTACATTTGATTGACTCTGTACTAAGTACACAATTAGGCCTACAAGCAAATTTACGTTATGGGCCTTGCGCGTATCAAATAAGTCGTACAGTATAAAATATAAATGTCATCAAAATTCAGTTTCCTCAATTTATCTTCGTGAAGTAGCCTAATTGTTCATTAATTTGAGGTGCGAGAAGCTTCTTTCACCAGTTACTGGAATTTTTAAAAATATTCTGAGTCCCTTATGTACTAGGCTGTTAAAATTAGTTCAAATTTTGGAAAGTTCTCTCCAAACTTCGGTTCGCTGTTCTTTGTGGCAGGGAGAAATAGGAAACTTGCTGACTTCAGTCTCAACAGAACTGCTAAGCCAATTTCTTGATCTTCATGGTTTCATATTATATGTGCATCACAACACCAGTGTTTCTATACAGGGTTATTACAAGAGACATTTGAGCATCTCATGGCCCTCTATCCAATGGAGTTTAATGATGATAAATATTAAGCTGTTCAGCTCTGTTACAGTTCTTGAACAACCAATTAACTGCTCTAAAAATTTTGTAAAAAGTCTGCTAAATTTCTGTTGAAATAGCAAAAATTTAATTCTGGCATTTTGGTAGCTATAATATAGGCTATATGCCTTGAATATAGCGATGACAATTTTGTATATTTTTTCAATAAATTTGTATGAGATTTCAGGAGATTTACGGGAGCTCCTGGAAAACCAGGAGGCCGGGGAACCCTGTAATTAAAGTTACAATGTTTTAATTTAATAATATACATCTTTAATTAAAAGTGCATAAGGCCGTTTCCCTATAAACATTGAGCTACCGTTACCATAAGGGGCCGTAATGGGGTAATACGGTTAAGTGTGGGGAAACGCGCTAACACCAAATCCCCATATAAAAACCTTAACGGATCGGTGTGGGATTTCAGTTATTGGGCCGTTAACGTCTTTCCGCTTTCGTGCCGGTATGGGATTTCCCATATCACGCCAGAATCAACATGATGAAATCTTTATTATAAAATAGGCAACAGTATAATGATGTTCTTTTTATTTAATATAATTTATTTTAATTATAAATTTGGCTTTGTATCACTTTTTTAAATAATATTATGATTTATTTACTTGTCAATTGGGTTTTGTTGGTGAATTGCCCTAACTGGTCTGGTAAAGTTTTACCCTTGCTGGCCCAGTTCTGGAAATCCCCAATGAAAACGGCATCCCCCCCCCAGCTGTACAAACTAAAAAAAAACAACATACAATTACAAACAAGTGAAAATGAAACTGAAAAAAATACAGATTTAGTAATTTTTAATTACATATAAATTTAGAAACCTCGGGAGAACATCTTGGACCTAGATACAAATTATCTAGATCTAGATTTTCAATTTTATGTAGAATTTTTTTCGACCAATGAAAAAGAAGCATTTTAAGTGCGCGATGGTCGGCACAAACTGGATTATTCAAGCAGGCAGTAAACCCCATTCTAGGTTGTACACGTGGATCGGATTATAGCCAGATCTAAATTTATTTAGTTATTTAGAATGTATACTTAAGACTTAAGGATTACTACATGTCACATTTATAGACCGCATCACATACCAATAAATTAGAGACAGGGTTACTGCAGCGATCGGACCCCATGATGACCTGCTAACTATTGTTTAAAAAAAAACGCAAGCTAAAAATGTATGGCCATATAGCCTATATTATATATATTACAGCAAGGTCTTCGGGGCTCGCAAAGACCTTCCTACAGGGAACAGAACCAGGAAAAAGAAGAAGAGCCAGACAGAGAAAACGATGGGAAGACAACATAAAAGAATGGACAGGCTTGCCATTTTAAAGAGGTTAAATTACTAAGGCAAAAGACAAAGAGGAATGGCGAAAGACGGTCGACAAATCGTTCGTGGTGTCCCAACGGTACCCCTTATTTTATAGTAGGTAAAGGTAGAAAGGCCGTTCCAATCCAACGTAATAATCACTAAATCTAGAATTTAATAGCAAAAGAAAGGTATAAGGGGGACTTTTACTAGTGGGCCTTATTTTTTAGTTTTATTACTTTTGTAATATTTTTAAAGATCTATGGTATATGGCCGGACCATACCTAGATCTAGATCTACATCGAAAGAAAAGATCTTCCATCTTTTGTAGATCTGAGCTTTTCTAACTAAACACCGTAGAGTAATCTAAAAAGTAGGATGGAAAATAAGGTCGTATGTTTACACTTTATAAAAATCTAAAACATGGTAAGATCTGTGTAAAGTGTATAATTTACTTAACTTAAAGACTTAGAGTCTAGATCTAATCTAAAATCCTTAATCTATACTGTATAGATCTTGTTATTGTAGTATTTTAAAAGGAGAAATATCTGACCCACACCACCCAGTCCGAGGGGCCAGGATTAGGAAACAACAGACTGTCACTCAACTGTAGGGATGTTAAAAAAAAAATTTATCTTAGAAAAACAAAATTTTCGTTAGTACATCGTTAAAATACTTTAAAAGAACTTTCCAATGATATATAAATTATGTCTGTATCTTTAATAGTTAGAAAGTTATGATTTTTTTTGTATCGTTTTGAGATAACATGTGTTGTAATGGAACTAAGGAAATCACGCGTCCTCCGTGACCTCACCTCTCTCAGTCGCTAAGCTCGCGAGACACACCCCCAATTAAGAAGTTGGAATTGAGTTTCGTAGAGGATAAATCTACTTATTGAATAAGAAATTTAATTGTAGATCTAGTATTCGTAGTAAATTTCTTGCTCACAAATCGGATTTAATTTATTTTTATGAACTTTACTTGTTTAAAATGTAAATATTGATGAAATAAACAAATTATCGGGTCTAGATCTAAAAGAAACGTCAGAGAGGCGTGGAAAAAATGGCGGCGATGTGATGGGAGAAAATAACAAAATATTTAAAAAGTGGGATCAAAATCGTCTGAAACAATTTTTTTTTCACATGCGTTTTAAAATTATAAAAAATAAAGTTAGTTTTTTAAATCCTTTAAAACTATTTATAAATATACTTAATTGTTATATCTACTAGCCTGGGCAAGATTTAAATCCTAGAGTAGTTTAGTTTTCAAAAAAAAAAAAAAAAAGTAAAAAATCCCATAGGGGGCAGTGCAAATTTTTGCATCAACATTATAATCGATGTTACAAAGGTATCGTGATAAAACTTGGCAGAAATATGGCCAGATATATATTCTATTACCATAAAAAAAATCAGGTTCTAGAGTGTAATCTGAAATGAGTATCAGCAAAAACAAAAATAGGTATACTTTTAAGTAAAAAAAAAGTAAGAAAATACTTTTTTTTTTTAAAGTCCACATAAAAAACAATGTTCCTTGATATAAAAAGTAATCATATTCACCCCTTTTAGCAATGATTACAATGGATTTAAAACCATAATCGATTTCAATCAAAGGCCTATATATACAAAAAGTAAAAAAACGAATCTCAAGATTTTATGCTATTTTTTGACTTCCGGTTTTATGGATTTTCACATAGCTATCAACTGTTACTGGACTATCAATGATTGACTGTTTAGTGTGTAAGTCAAGTGTGAGTCAGTGTCAGTCATTGAGTCAAGTCAGTGAGACTCGTTCTGAGAGTAACACACTCACTAGATGGAACTACTAGTTGTCTAGAAGTGCATCTATGATTATGATGTAGTCGTAGAAGATTCTTCTAGAGACGGACTAGTAGTAGTAGAGACAGAGTACAGATTTAACAGATAATCAATCATATGTAAAACTTTTAAAAAGGGGATAAAAAAATTATTAGCAAACATTAATTGGAACATTAAATTTAAACTGAATAAAGTATAAAGCATCTGGACCTGATGGTATTCCAGCTAGATTACTAAAGAACTAAACAGTGAGTTAGTACCAGTATCAGTGTTCAAAATACTTTTTCAGCCATCTTTTAACCAGGATGGACACCATACCAACATGAGGAAATATATATATATAGATCATGTGAAACACAACTTAAAAAGGACTAATTGACGATTTTTCAAAAAAATTTAGATAATATTGAGCGAATAGATGCAATCTTATTAGAGTTTTCCAAGTTCACCATTATCATCATCGTTCGTTTGGAACATAGGGCCTCAACTAAAACACGCCACTCTCCACGGTCACTTGCTAGTTTTTTTTTTGGTTTCCCAGCTCTTTCCGGTCCTCTTGGCTTCCTCTAGTATACTTCATCACAATGTTCTTTTTGATCTTCCTTATTCTCTGGGGGTTCCACTCTAAGGCCTGCCTAGCCCTGCTGCTGGTATCCTTTCTATGATACTATGTAGCAACATCATAAACCACTTATCATATCCTTACACATATCCTTACAACATACCATCGTGGCTTTGGCTAAATTTATGTGAACTAATAGGCAAATAGGATTGATTGATGATTTATTGTTAAAAGGTTTCAAGATAATACTGAGCAAATACAGGTAGATGCTATTTTATTTTATTTTTCTAAAGCTTTTGGCAAATTTCACCACCATAGTTTCCTTTAAAAAAATTAAAATATTTTGGCATTGCATCATGGGATTCATGATTTTCTGATAGGGGGAGAACAAACAGTAATAATAAATGTTTCTAGTCTAAATCAACAGTACTGTCAGTGTCAGTCATTGAATCAAGACAGTGAGACTCATTCTGAGAGTAACACACTCACTGGGCCGGTCACTGGCACAGCCATCACATGCAGTGTTGAGTGAGTAACTGAGTAACAGACCAGTATGATATTGATAATGAGGTGCACCTCAAGGTTGTTAACGCCGGAAGTGGTAATGAGCCTAAGCCCATCATTACCTATAAAATGCTTCCAACGGCATGCGTCTCAAATAGCCTCTGACAACCAGTCCAACTCCTGGCCTTCACGTGTGGTTCAGATATTGAGCCTGGCGGAACCGTTACCACAGACAGGAGAAGGGGCAAAGGCGAGTAACTGGCGCCTAAACCAGTAAGCTTCGGGCAGAAGGGGCTCGTTAGCCTTGGTTGGCTACCCATCTAGGAGAAGGTAAAACTCTGAATCCAAACCTCCGCTGCCTTGCGGCTATACCCAAACGTGGGAAAGGCTTCGGGAGACAACCCTGAGGAAAAATCAGGAGCTGGTGACCCTTAGGCAGATTGTGGCACACTGTGCTACAAATTGGCAGAGCCTGCGGCGTTACTGATCCCAAACTGTATCGGATATTCCGTTCCTTTGGCCACATCAGCTGCGCGGAGAGGGGGGAACTGCTGTGTGGGCGACATCGTTCCGACCATAAACAATGCCCAGGCTTTCATCTCACTCATTCAAAGCCCTAACCTCAAAGAGAAAACTGGAGAGGACACTCCAGCTTCGCCTTTTGGCGTCGGCCAAACACGGGAAGTGGCAGTCACCGGTTATAAGTCCAAACGCTCAATTGACGTAGAGCTGGGCGCCAGGGGCCACTTTCGTCGGTGGGAGGGATCCTAGGATTCCAATGGACAGCTACCGCCCGCCTCGAGCTGGGCAGCCCCCAGCCAATAAGGTGCTGTCCCGTCATGCCTGTCTTCCTCGTTTGGGTACACGAGGATAGGACAAAATCTGAAAAGCAGGCATAAAGCCAATGTACCAGGCAACACAAAGGAAAAGAAAAAGAGGAGCTCCACTCTTAAACTGGGCACATGGAATGTGCGAACTCTACAAACCGGACTTAACGAAAACTTACCGGACATAGAAGATGCCAGAAAGTCCGCTATTATAAACAATGAACTGTCTAGACTCAAAGTAGACATTGCCGCCCTCCAGGAAACTCGCTTGGCTGACTCTGGGTCAATCAGAGAGAGAGACTACACCATCTTCTGGCAAGGCAAAGCCGAAAGTGAAGTTAGGGAACATGGCGTTGGCTTCGCAGTAAAGAACACACTGCTGAACACAGTAGAGCTGAAGTGCAACGGTTCAGAAAGACTCTTATCATTACGCCTAAACACATCTACTGGAAACGTGACTTTGATAAGTGCCTACGCTCCTACTCTGTGTTCCACATCAGAAGCAAAAGACATGTTCTATGACAACCTTTCTTCTGCTCTCAGCGAGATCCCAAACACAGAACAGGTGATCATCCTCGGCGACCTTAACGCACGTGTTGGATCTGACAACTCTGCATGGGACAGCTGTATTGGGCGTTTTGGTGTCGGCAAAATAAATGAAAACGGACAAAGACTCCTCGAGGTTTGCTCACTACACTCCCTCTGTGTCACTAATACATATTTTAAAACCAAACCACAGCACAGAGTATCTTGGCGGCATCCTCGCTCCAAACATTGGCACCAACTAGACCTAATCATGGTAAGACAGAAGTGTTTAAAATTTGTCAAACTTACCAGGTCCTATCACAGTGCAGACTGCGACACAGATCACTCCTTGGTATGTTGCAAGATAAATCTTCTTCCTAAAAAAATCCACCATACCAAGCAGACTGGAAGACCCCAACCAGATGTGAACAAGATGTGTCACCCTCATCTCCAGATACAGTTTGCGGAATCTTTTGAATGCGAGTACAAAAATTTCTCTGGAAACACAGCAACAGAAAAATGGGAACACCTCAAGTCCACCATACAAAAGTCTTCTTTGGACATCTTTGGAAGAAAAACTACAAAACAAAATGACTGGTTTGACTCTAAATCAGCTATCCTAGAGCCTGTCATCAGAGCAAAGAGAGATGCACTCGCTACATATAAGGCAAAACCTACCCAAAGCAACTTGTTAAACCTAAAAGAAGCTAGAGCCACTGTACAGAGGACAGCAAGGATCTGTGCCAATGAATACTGGGTAGAGCTCAGTGAGAATATCCAGCTTGCAGCTCAAGTGGGCAACATAAGAGGGATGTATGAAGGAATTAAAAAGGCTCTCGGACCCTCCCAGAACAAGTCAGCACCTCTTAAATCAACCACTGGGGAAATTATCACAGACAAGTGTCAACAAATGCATAGATGGGTCGAACACTACTCCGAACTCTACGCCACAACAAGCTCAGTCTCTGCCTCAGCTCTTAAGGCTATCATACAGCTACCCATAATGTACGAGCTAGATGAAATACCCACCCTGTTAGATCTCAACAAAGCCATAGACAACATGGCTGCCCGCAAAGCACCCGGATGTGATGGCATTCCCCCGGATCTTTTAAAACAGTGTAAGACTACACTTATCCAACCTCTGCACGACCTGCTTTGTAAATGTTGGCAAGAAGGTGCTGTGCCACAGGATCTGCGGGATGCAAAGATCATCACCCTGTACAAGAACAAAGGCGACAGGAGTGACTGCAACAACTACAGGGGAATCTCTCTCCTAAGCATTGTAGGCAAAGTCTTTGCTCGAGTGATACTCCCCAGGCTACAAAAACTTGCTGATCGAGTCTATCCAGAATCACAGTGCGGCTTTCGCTCCGAGAGATCCACAATTGACATGATTTTCTCTATCCGTCAACTTCAGGAAAAGTGCAGAGAGCAAAGAATGCCTTTGTACATCGCATTTATCGACCTGACCAAGGCCTTTGACCTTGTCAGCAGAGAAGGCCTCTTTAAAATCTTAGAGTTAATAGGCTGTCCACCCAAGCTGCTAAATATTATTGTCTCTTTCCACCAAGATATGATGGGTACAGTACAGTTCAATGGCGCCTGCTCCGAAAGCTTCAACATAAACAGCGGAGTAAAACAGGGATGTGTCCTGGCCCCAACCCTTTTTGGAATACTCTTTTCAATGCTAATCCACCACGCATTTGATAATTCCACCGAAGGCATATATCTCCATTCCAGATTTGATGGCAAACTTCTAAATATTGCTAGGCTGAGGGCCAAAACTAAAACCAGAAAAACCCTCATAAGAGACATGCTCTTCGCGGACGACGCAGCGGTTGTGGCACACTCACAAGAGGAACTTCAGCTACTAATGTCCCGCTTCTCTCAGGCCTGTAAAGAATATGGCTTAACTATTAGCACAAAGAAAACAAATGTTATGGGACCTCCTGCTACAGCACCACCCTCCATTCTCATAGACGATAACAAGCTGGATGCCGTGAACGAATTCTGCTATCTGGGATCCACAATTCAAGACGACCTTTCTCTAGATGAGGAGATAAAAAAACGTATAGGGAAGGCTGCATCAACCTTCGCTAGACTCAGGTCAAGAGTTTGGGAAAACCAGAAGCTAACTACAGCGACCAAAATGGAAGTCTACAAGGCATGCGTTATGAGCACGCTGCTGTATGGCAGTGAATCATGGACCACCTACGCAAAGCAAGAGCGAAGACTGAACTCGTTCCATTTGCGATGCCTTCGCAGGATCTTAAAAATCACATGGAAAGAAAAAGTGTGCAATACTGAGATCCTTGCACGAACAGGTATTCCCAGCATCTTTACAGCCCTCAGACAACGCCGCCTGCGCTGGCTTGGACATGTTCGCCGGATGGAGGACAATCGCATACCGAAAGTCATCCTCTACGGACAACTTGCGTCTGGCTCAAGAAAAACTGGTCGCCCCCACCTCCGTTACATAGATGTTATAAAACGCGACCTCAAATCAGTGAACATCAGTACTGACCAGTGGGAAGACATAGCTCTAGACCGCACCAGATGGAGAGAGACAGTGACCAAGAAGGCTATGGACAGCGAAAGAGCATGGGCCTCAGCTCTGGAAGAAAAGCGGACAACGCGGAAACTGGCCAACTCCTCTACCACTGTAGCGAAGACCACCTTTACCTGCAATACTTGTGGACGGGAGTGTCTCTCCAAAATAGGGCTCCACAGCCACACGAGGAAGTGTGCGAGATGAACCATAGTCGTTCTACGACTGAAGGAGGCCAATGGTGCACCTCGAGGAACAGTCTTAGGTCCACTACTATTTTTAATTTACATACCGGTAATTGAGATACTAAATTGCATTATTTCAGAACAAAAGTCAGATTATTTTGCAGAGAATTGCATTATATATAGAACAATAAAAGTAAGAGATCAAACGTGCAACAACATGCATCAACAAGTAAAGAGGTCATTTCTATTTTTAGCTCCATTAATAATTTTTTTAACGCATTCGCTTTACTTATTTTATAATGCGAAAAATTAGAACCATATTTAAAACTCGAATTATTTATGTATTTAATAGTCAAAGAGAAAGTTTTCTAGAGCGCAAATACTCTATAATTCTTTAGAAAAAAATCCTTTGACTTGCAAAAGACCTTTAATACGAATATTTGTGAACAATTGTGGTGGAAAAAAAAATCATTAGCAAGGTTAGAGAGACAAGTGGAGTTTTGTTCTTCGACTTTTTAAAAATTATATTTTATCTTTTCAGTCTGTAGTGTGCTATTGTGTTTGTAATTGAAGATTGTGTTCAACCATATGCCAAAGACTTATTTCCCTTACAGCTTGATGGTTAACAGCGTTATAAATGACTATATTTTGTTAAAAATGTGTTTGATTTCTTTTAAAGCAATAGCTTAACAGACAAATAATTATAGGGATGTTAAATCGACAGGATGGCGCGGGGAATCTGTTGTAAGTAATAAAATGGCTTAATTTAATAATTTTTACACTTTAAATTAGAGCGGGTCCTATAAAATTG
>JADKLZ010001483.1:2192770-2208751 GCA_021533235.1 Biomphalaria straminea
TTGAGAAGAAAGGGGATTGAGAAGAAAGGGGATTGAGAAGAAAGGGGTGAAGGTTACAGTGATCACTTTCTATACGCATAAAAAAACAACTCAAGTCTCCACAAGGGGACTAATTCAACGTATACAACTACATCTGTCTTTCCCTTGTTAGATACCAAACAAAAGAATTAAAAATAGTTAATTAACTAACTGAAAAAAAAAAAAACTAGACAAAAGCCCATAGCACGAGACATTACCAAACAAAAATGGAGCTGGATAGGACACACCCTGCAAAAACCAGCTACCAATGTTGCAAGGCAGGCTCTTGACTGGAACCCACAAGGAAAGAGGAAAGTGGGCAGACCCAAGCAAACCTGGAAGAGGTCAGTCATCAGTGAAGCTGAGGGTACTGGAATGACATGGGAGCAGATGAAGAAAGCTGCTCAGAACCGAGTTCGGTGGAGAGGTGTGGTTGCGGCCCTATGCTCCACTGGGAGTACACAGGATTAAGTCAAGTAAGTCAATTAACTGGTTAATTTTTTTTTTATATTGATTCTTGTTTTGTCAGGTCATTGAAATAATTGTGCAAAATTTCAACTTGATCTAAGATTGGGTGTGGGAGAAATAATGTGTACAAACTTTTTACCAGGCAGGCAGACAGAGTGAGTTGATATAAGCTTTGTAAAAACTAAATGTAAAAAAAAAAAGGTAAGATATTTGTTTCTAATTTACTTCTGATTTAGGTCATAAACAATATAGTGGAGGACTTTGCATTGCATTTCTTAACTTGAAATCCCCAAGACTTGAACTCAGCCCATAGGGCTATAACAGTGAGAGAACATACACCACCCACCTGAAGTCAGGAATGCCGCTAGGAGTTGAAATTCCAGCTCCCGCCACAATGACAACATTTTTCGCTTGTTCCTCTTTTAACATATTAGCCACGTCACGTAAATTTCTCAGTATCATGCAGTTGCCATTTGAGCCAAATGTTCTCCTATGTTGTTAACATTTTAAAAAATATATTTTACATTTTAGCAATAACATAAATGATTATAGAAAAATAAAAAAATAAATAATTCATTTGCTTAGGTTTATAAATATGTGTCAAACATATAGAGAGTCTAGATCTACAGATATATGTATAATTCAGTTTAAAAATAAAAAGCATGCTCTCAGAAAACAGCTTGTTGCAGTTCAAAATATATTTTAAATATGAGGATAGCCAAATGGATTTACTACTAATAATAAGGTTTGTCTTTGAGTCCGGAGATTAATGAGAAATGCTATGAGAAATGACCTTCATATTTTGCCACAGGAAAAATCATGTAACAAAATTAACACTAGATGACATTGTATGTAACAGCTTTAAAGAATTTTTATATATATATTTATATATCAAGGCAATTATTATAAAACAATATCACTACAATCTTCCCTCCCCCCTTTGATACCTGACAGAATAACAGAATAACACAACAAAAAAAAAAAAAAGGTGCAATAGTTTAAAAAAAAAACAAAACAAAAAACTTCAATGTAAACTATTACCGAGTTTCAAATTGCTTTGGCGGTGTTCTGGATCGTTGTCCTAGGTTTAAGTCATGCATGGCAGCAGTTATTCCAGAATCAGAGTCTGACTGATTCCCACTTCGACCATTGGTCCCATAGCGCCTGGCTCTAGGTGGGCTAGGACTTAATGACGGTGATTTGTCCAAACCCTCTGTCCTAATTTGGCCTGTTGAAGATATAATTTAGTAAATGATATATTATTATACTATGAAATGTCAGGAAAATAAAATAAAAGAGTTTGTACTTTCACAAGAAGGTGCACTTGTATGAATTGGTCCTAGCATATAATATGGAATAGGAAATACATGTGTTTCTTTGTGCATTTCTGAGCAGTTTATTAGGTTGTGATAAATTTGTATTTTATTTGTTACTTATGGTTAAGTATTTTAAGTACTATTGCTGCTTTACTCTTTAATCTTCTGTCCTGAAGTGTTTTTACCAAAGGTGTTACTCTAGTCAAAATGTGAATATTTGTTCGTAATAAATCTAACAACTCCTTTTAATTTTGTGTCTTTTCTTGTTTCTAGTTTCTTTAGTTGAGGTATTCTTGTTTGTAAAATATTTCTTTTTTTTAAACCCTAATGGTATGTTTGATTTTTTAAATTAATTAATAAAAAGTTTATGGTTTGGGGATAAGGGCTTTCTATTGGAGAATGTTGAAAAATGATGTGATGACATTGTAATGCTTGTTGTTTTACTGAACAATAAAATATAAGATGCAGGTCAAACTAATCAAAAATATGTTATTGTTATGATGCGCCTTTGGAATTCAAGGGTCTTGGAAGTGTGTGGTCTGTTTGTGTACATGTGTAGGAGCAGCCAGTCTGTTGGGAGGATACAAGAACAAAAAAGTGTGTCCTTGGGGGGAGAGGCATTTCATTTAAAGATAGTTTGGAGTGGGCGCTATAATACAGACAGACGAGAAAGCTACAACTGATCATCTGATGGTCCTAAGAACTTTTAAGAAGTGTTTTATCTACATTAAGTTAAGGAATTAGCCATAGTTTAGATCAAATCATTAAAAAACCAACTAGACTAAACAATACATTAGATCTATTCTTAACCAACAGACCTGGATTAGTAGTAGACTATGATATTATCCCTGGTCTATCAGACCATGAGATCATTAAAATACGCAGTCAGATAAAAGCAGTAGCCAATATTAAACCCAAAAGAAAAATCTTACTCTGGAACAAATGTAACCTAACACAACTACACCAAGCTACATTTAACTTTCAACAAACATTCTTATCAGAAAAAGACATAAACCAACCAGTTGATGACCTCTGGAATTTCATAAAAAACAATCTTAAAAACATTATAGAAAATCACATACCCACTAAATACACATCAAATAAAATAAATAAATGCTGGTTTAATAATAGATTAAAGAAGCTTTGTAAACAGAAGGAAAATCTATATAGAAAATTTAAAGAAACTAAGGCAGAAAGAGTTTATAAAAAGTACATAAAAATTAAGCACCTAACCCAAAAAGTAAGCAGACAGCTGCAGAATGAGTACATAAACAATGTAATATCTAAAGATAACAACAAAAACCTATGGTCATACATTAAGTCTAAGAAAATGGAAACAACCGGCATAGCGCCATTAAATGGAGAAAACAACTTAACGCATAACGATAATGAAACTAAAGCTAACATCCTAAACAAATACTTTGCATCAGCATTCTCAGCCCCAGGAGACAAAGACATATCAATTAATTTAAACCAAGTAGACAATATAGAAGAGATAGAGGTACAGGAAAATGGAGTCCAAAAACTATTAGCCAGCATCAAGCCGAATAAAGCGTCGGGACCTGATGGTATTCCAGCTAGATTACTCAAGGAACTTAGCAAAGAACTAGCACCTGTGTTCAAAATACTTTTTCAGGCATCTCTTAACCAGGGCAGAGTACCAAGGGACTGGAAAGAAGCTAATGTCACACCTCTATTTAAAAAAGGAGAAAAATCTGACCCAGGAAACTACAGACCAGTATCACTTACCAGCATCACATGTAAAATCCTAGAACACATAATATGTAGCAACATCATAAACCACTTAGATAAACATAATGTCCTTACTCCATACCAACATGGCTTTAGGAAACATAGATCATGTGAAACACAACTAATAGGACTAATTGATGACTTTTCAAAAGGTTTAGATAATAGTGAACAAATAGATGCTATCTTACTAGACTTTTCCAAAGCTTTTGACAAAGTTCACCACCATAGTTTGCTTAAAAAATTAAAATATTTTGGTATTGATGGTCCATTGCATCAGTGGATTAAAGATTTTCTGATAGGAAGAGAACAAACTGTAATAATAGATGGTTCTAGATCAACACCAATAACAGTAAACTCAGGTGTACCACAAGGAACAGTCTTAGGTCCACTACTATTTCTAATTTACATAAACCATTTACCAAATTGCATTAGTTCAGGAACAAAAGTTAGATTATTTGCAGATGATTGCATAATATATAGGACAATAAAAACAACACAAGACACAGAAATTTTACAAAAAGAATTAGATGAATTACAGAAATGGGAATCAAATTGGAGCATGTCTTTCCACCCAGAAAAATGTCAGTTATTAAGAGTAACAAAAAAACTAAAACAAATTAATTCCACTTATCTTATTCATGGTAAACCAGTAACACAGACTAAAAACGCTAAATACCTAGGTGTTATAATAAATGAAAAACTGTCATGGAATCCCCATATTGATGAAACTATAAAAAAATCAAACAAAGCATTAGGGTTTATTAAAAGAAATTTCTATAAATCAAAAAAGGACATAAAACTAAAATGCTATTTAACCTTGGTTAGGCCAATAATAGAATATGCATCCTCTGTTTGGGACCCCTCAACTCAAGAAAACATTAAGAAACTAGAACAGACACAAAATAGAGCAGTGCGATTCATAACAAAGGAATATTCACATTTCACTAGAGTAACACCTTTAGTAAAATCACTAAATTTAGAAAGCCTTCAGGATAGAAGACTTAAGAGTAAAGTAGCAATTATACACAAAACACTGAACCATAATCTCCAAATACAAAAACAAAACTTAATAAAATACTCAGAAAGACACAAAGATAAAGGCACATTCCTCATCCCATATGCTAGGACAAATCTGTACAAATGCTCTTTCTTCCCTAGTGCCATTAGAGCATGGAATGGTTTGCCTGAGCTAGCCAGGAAAACCAGTGACTTGGCAGAATTTAAGTCACTGGTAAATATGCATGACTGAATGCATGACGCGTAGGACGTAATCATCTTCTTTTTTGAAGTAACGTCTGTATTATATAAGATAAGATAAGGTGTCATTCAATTGAATGATGAAAGACAATAAAGGTTTCATACATTTAAGGACCAGAAAATTGTCTTGGGGATCGGGTGTTGACACTGTAACTAACTGTTGTCAGTATTCAAGTACTGTGTGACTGTGTGTGTGTTGTAATGAAGGCTTTTTGAGTATTTTAATAATTTTATTTAAGGATAATAATAATAGGTGTTCCATGCAAAATAAACTATTTCAACCATAGCGCAGTATGAGCATCAACTAGTATATAGAGATCTAGATAGCTCTAATCTAGATCTATATATAATCTACATACTCACTCTAGAGCAGTTATCTTCAACGGGGGCGATATCGCCCCCTTGGGGGCGTTTTCAAGATTTTGGGGGGCGCTGAGAGCAAAAGGGGCGGTACGGGGGCGCTGGGCACAATAAGGGGTGGTAAGGGGGTGCTGGGTATAAAGGGAGGAAAGAAGAAACTAAAAATGCAATGAAATAAAACAATTTTTTTTAAATCTTCAAAATTAAAGCTGGCAAGCTACATAAAGTCATTTATAGTTAGCTTGCTTCTAATTTAAGAACATAAAGAACTTTAGAAATTCAGACTAATATTGTCAGACTGCAGGAGTCACAATGGTTTCCATTAGCTTAATTTCATTTTGTAGTGAATTTAGCAATTCATTCATTCATTCATCAAACTCCATTTTAGTGAGGGCTTGAGAGGCTTAACTCCTCTCTTGCAAAAGCCTTGTACAGAAACCCTGCGGTCTTGCGTAGTGCATAGGCGTCACCATACAGGTCGAGAATTTTGGGTTTCCCAGAGCTGTCGAGATGGAGATTAAGAAGTCTGGGGCAGTCAAACAGAATATGAGGCACGGTTTCCTCTTCTTCTCCTCAGCGGGGGCACCATGAATCTAAATTTGGCCATAGCCGTTAAAAGTATGAGCCAACAGGATAGTGGCTTGTCCTGCACTGTGATATAATAACTTTCTCAGGCCTGGACAACCTCCAACACGGGGAATTGCGGTCAGGGCGCCTCATGCGCTCCCAGACTCCACGGGCTTTTTGGGACTTGTCCTAGCACTCAAACAACTTTTCCATTTCAGTTTTTTTAATTTTAGCCAAGGCATGGTGAAAACTTACAGCCTGTTCAGTTGGTGGAATTTGCCCTCCCTGGTGGGCCAAGGTGTCTGCAATAATGTTCCCAGTCTCACCTATGTGACTTGGTACCCACTGCATCATCACAGGAATGCCATAGCGCTGCTTTATATTGTTTGAGGCCATGATGACAGTGTCAATGTTGGTGGGCCGTGGTCCAGGGCTTTGCAAAGACTGTAGTACAGATTTTGAGCCAGTGACCACAACAATCTATGTTGCCCTCAAATGTCCCTCGCCGAGTTAAGACTCAATGACCTTTAAGTCTCCACAGACTGCCATGTTCTCCGCATGAAAACTGCAAACACTACCACATGGCCCAAAGATTGTAACTGAGTAAGAGCCAAGAAAGTCAATGTAGGCTTCATAGCCTGCTCTTCCAGAATCTATCAATGCCGACCCATCAGTATATGCAAAAAATAGCACTGGGCTTGAAGGCATTAATGGTCTCCAGTGCTAGTATTTGAAGGTCGTTAGATGAACGACTTAGTTTAGTGGCATTAGCTTCTGTTAGCAATAATAATATTTAAATTTTAAATAACAATAAATTTACAATTAAACCTGAAAACAGTAGGCCCTAATATTCCCAAATTTGAAAGGGGATGATTCTTAGGATTTGAAAGAAAGTGATGACAATGAGATTATTTTGTGTGTGTAATCACTGCAAATTGTTTAACATAATTTTTTGTACAATGATAATATTCAGAGGATTCCAAAGAATACGGCTGAATGCAGTGTTTTACTTACCGGTAACTACGCAAATTCAGTTGTGCGACTTGATTATTATTCAGAATTTTGTGCAAGCAAAGTCGTTGTCTGCTGGGAGTCTATTTAAGTTTTCTTTCCGTCTTTTGTGCCTGTCTTTAAACATGGCTTTTCTTTGAGTCTCAAATGTTTGTCCCGAAGTATTTGTGAGAGCTCTCAAACTTTCTCTCGCAGAGGCCAGTGAGGGCGAAATGACGACTGAATGGATATTTATAGCGCTTACGGGAGGTACCGTTGGAACTCCATTGCTCCATCCTATTCTAAGCTGACCAAAGAAGATTGCCTCTGGTGTTTCCTATGCAGGATAAGTGTTATTAACAGCATAAAAATTAATAAATAAATGACATTTTGTTCAAATTTGCCTTCTCACGCTTCTTTATAAGTGTTTTTCTTAGAGGGGGGCGCTGGCGGATTTTTTAAAAGAAAAAAATGCAAAAAGGGGGCGGTGAACCAAAAAAGGTTGAAGACCACTGCTCTAGAGTCTAGTCAAACTTCAGACTAGTGGGTGAATCGTACCTTTCAGTTTATAGCTAGCAGATGCCGCAGCTGCCATGACTCTTCTCATGATTGTAGCAGTAGCATCCCGAAAATGATGTTGACTAGACTAGCCTCTAGATCTAGATATTTGTTATGAAATCATGATGACTAACCCTTGTAATATTCAGATCTAGATTTATAATTTAAGCCAAACAAACTCAGTCAAACTGTCAAAGTTAACAAAAATTTATTCAGCCATAGTTACAACAACCAAGGGGACATAATCAAATCGATAATAGTACCTGTTGCCATTTATAGAAAAACATACGGTGAAAAATAAAATTTATTGTCATTGTAATTTACTGCTGAGTAGTTCGGTATTTTACTTGTGCGAGACAGTAGTCAATCGGCTTCAAAATGCCGCAACATTATTCTTATCTTATATAATACAGACGTTACTTAAAAAAAAAAGAAAAAACGCGCCATGCATTTAATCATGCATGTTAACCATTGACCTAAATTCTCAGGCAACCCATTCCATGCTTTAATACTATCTAGTAATAGCACTAGGGAAGAATTTAAGGAGCATCTCTACTAATTTGTCCTAGCATATGGAACGAGGAAATGTGTCATTAATGCAACGATGTGCGCGTGCGAGACATTTGGGGATTTTGGCGATAAATTTTCGATTCTAAACCATGTCAAGGACGCTATATTAAAATATCTTTTTTTTTATAACTAGATCTAAATAATAATAATAATAATAAAAAGAGCTCGTGCTACAAGCGAATACAAATATGATTTCACAATGCTAAAAAGTGCACAAAATTAAACCTTTTAAATTGCATAGCTAATTACCATCACTTATCTCTTACTCTGTTGGACTGTTGGGCACCATACGGTACATTATTGACCGTCTTCCTCAATTCCTCTTTGTCTTTTTTAAGTAAGTCGATCTCTTCCTGTAGTATTAGTAGACCTGCCCACTCTTGAGGTATTCCCATCGCTTTCATTGTCTGCCTCTCTATTTTATTTGGTAGGCCTATACTGGCCTGAAGAAAGGATTTTATTTGATATAATCAAATTCATTTATTAAAAGTGCAATAAGTGTGTACGGCTAATTTAAAATATTATGTGAGCATTACGATTTGCAGGATGTAGGCCTAATAATCAAAAAGTGCCCAGGCCAAAAAAAAATCATACAACCTATCAAATCTAAATATTTCAAGCAGACAAATAGTCAGTGTAAGAGCTAAGAGGGTGTAGAGTAGTGATACGTTGCAGGGCCCGTCTTAAAAGTTTTGGGGCCCTATACGAAACGGATCGAGCAGGGACCTGTCTGAGTTGAGGAAAATTTGAAAATTAAGGTTTTGTAGTAGACAATAAATTCGTCTTTACATTTGATTCACTCTGTACTAAGTACACAATTACAAGCAAATTTACGTTATGGGCCTTAACGCGTATCAAATAAGTCGTACAGTATAAAATATAAATGTCATCAAAATTCAGTTTCCTCAATTTATCTTCGTGAAGTAGCCTAATTGTTCATTAATTTGAGGTGCGAGAAGCTTCTTTCACCAGTTACTGGTATTGTTTAAAATATTCTGAGTCCCTTAATTAATTAATATGTACTAGGCTGTTAAAATTAGTTCAAATTTTGGAAAGTTCTCTCCAAACTTCGGTTCGCTGTTCTTTGCGGCAGGGAGAAATAGGAAACTTGCTGACTTCAGTCTCAACAGAACTTCTAAGCCAATTTCTTGATCTTCATGGTTTCATATTATATGTGCATCACAACACCAGTGTTTCTATACAGGGTTATTACAAGAGAGATTTGAGCATCTCTGGCCCTCTATCCAATGGAGTTTAATGATGATAAATATTAAGCTGTTCAGCTCTGTTACAGTTCTTGAACAACCAATTAACTGCTCTAAAAATTTTGTAAAAAGTCTGCTTAATTTCTGCTGAGCATAATTTTAATTAGGAATTGTTTTGTCATGAGCTTGCTTTCAAAGCTAATGAGAAACCAATGTAAATTTTAATAGCAAAAATTTAATTCTGGCATTTTGGTAGCTATAATATAGGCTATGCCATGAATATAGCGATGACAATTTTGTATATTTTTTCAAGAAATTTTTATGAGATTTCAGGAGATTTACAGGAGCTCCTGGAAAACCAGGAGGAAGCGGGAACCCTGTAATTAAAGTTACAATGTTTTAATTTAATAATATACATCTTGAATTAAAAGTGCATACGATGGGAAGACAACATAAAAGAATGGACAGACTTGACATTTTAAAGAGGTTAAATTACTAAGGCAAAAGACAGAGAGGAATGGCGAAAGACGGTCGACAAATCGTTCGTGGTGTCCCAACGGTACCCCTTATAGTAGGTAAAGGTAGAAAGGCCGTTCCAATCCAACGTAATAATCACTAGATCTAGAATTCAATAGCAAAAGGAAGGTATGGGGGACTTTTACTAGTGGGCCTTATTTTTTAGTTTTATTACTTTTGTAATAGACCTATTTTTAAAGATCAGTATGGACCTAACCTACATCGAAAGAAAAGATCTTCCATCTTTTGTAGATCTGAGCTTTTCTAACTAAACACCGTAGAGTAATCTAAAAAGTAGGATGGAAAATAAGGTCGTATGTTTACACTTTATAAAAATCTAAAACATGGTAAGATCTGTGTAAAGTGTGTAATTTACTTAACTTAATTCTTAAAGACTTAGAGTCTAGATCTAATCTAAAATCCTTAATCTATACTGTATAGATCTTGTTATTAAAGTATTTTAAAAGGAGAAATAGATCTATCTGACCCACAACACCCAGTCCGAGGGGCCAGGAAACAGAGTTTTTTCAGACTCAGTCTCATCAGACTTGAGAGATTGAGACTGTCACTCAACTGGACTCCTGGACTGTCATTGAGTCTCATTGACTCAATGACTGTACTCTGTAGTGTAGATTCTAAGTGTGAGTCAGTGTCAGTCATTGAGTCAAGTCAGTGAGACTCGTTCTGAGAGTAACACACTCACTGGGCCGGTCACTGGCACAGCCATCACATTATTTCACATGGCGTGACATGCAGTGTTGAATGAGTAACTGAGTAACAGACCAGTAATGGCAGTATCAGTATCATGTATGATAATGATAAATGATGATGATTACATGATATGATAATATGGGTAATGTATCATTTTAGAGGCGTGTTTGCCATTTTGAAAAAAAGGTACAACAACAAACCAGATGAATATACCTCTCAAAATCATTAATGCTAAAATTCGTGTAAGTTAACAAGTTTGCAAAGTTAATATGAAGTCTCAGTGACTGAGTCTGTAGCTATGCATTGTGTTACAAACGAACATTACTTTTAACTTTGCAAACTTGTTAACTTACCTGAATTTTAGCTCTCAAACTTAAATTAAGTCATTAAGTTTATGCACAAATGGATTTAAAACCTCAGGAGTACTTTTATTAATGATTTTGAGAGGTATATTCATCTGGTTTGTTGTTGTACCTTTTTTCAAAATGGCGAACACGCCTCTAAAATGATACATTACCGATTCTTCTAGAGACGGACTAGTAGAGACAGAGTAGATAATCAATCATATGTAATAAGAAGTATAAGAATAGTGAAACGGGGATAAAAAAATTTTTGGTTTCCCAGCTCTTTCCGGTCCTCTTGGCTTCCTCTAGTATACTTCATCACAATGTTCTTTTTGATCTTCCTTATTCTCTGGGGGTTACACTCTAAGGCCTGCCTAGCTCTGCTGCTGGTATCCTTTCTATGATACTATGTAGCAACATCATAAACCACTTATCATATCCTTACACATATCCTTACAACATACCATCGTGGCTTTGACTTTAGGAAATATAGATTATGTGAATTAATAGGCAAATAGGATTGATTGATGATTTATTGTTAAAAGGTTTCAAGATAATACTGAGCAAATAGATGCTATCTTATTTGATTTTTCTAAAGCTTTTGGCAAATTTCATCACCAGAGTTTCCTTTAAAAAAATTAAAATATTTTGGCATTGATGATCCATTTGCATCATGGGATTCATGATTTTCTGATAGGGGGAGAACAAACAGTAATAATAAATGTTTCTAGTCTAAATCAACAGTACTGTCAGTGTCAGTCATTGAGTCAAGACAGTGAGACTCGTTCTGAGAGTAACACACTCACTGGGCCGGTCACTGGCACAGCCATCACATGCAGTGCTGAGTGAGTAACTGAGTAACAGATCAGTATGATATTGATAATGAGGTGCACCTTGAGGAACAGTCTTAGGTCCACTACTATTTTTAATTTACATACCGGTAATTGAGATACTAAATTGCATTATTTCAGAACAAAAGTCAGATTATTTTGCAGAGAATTGCATTATATATAGAACAATAAAAACAACACAAGATACAGAAATTTTAGCAAAAGAATTGGTAGAAATTGGAATAAAATTAGAGTGTCTTTCCACCCAGAAAAATTCTAGCTATTAAGAGTAACTAAATACTAAAACAAATAAAAACTACTTAACTTATTCATGGTAAACCAGTCACATAGTCACTCAAAATATCAAGGTGTAATGATAAATTAAATGTTATCATGAAATTGCCATATTGATAAAATTATAAAAAAATCAAGCTGGGACAAATCTTAAAAAGCCAGCAGTCTGGGAACACATTGAGCATCCCCATTGCACCTCTCCATGATGGAGCACTGGATGCTGCCCAAGCCTGAACAAGCTATTAGTATTATTATTATCATTATAACATAAATCTAGTGTATGTCTGGCCACTGTGGCACTGTACTGTTAGTTAAAATTTTGGAAAGTTCTCTCCAAACTTCGGTTCGCTGTTCTTTGCGGCAGGGAGGAATAGGAAATTTCTTGCAATGACCCCTGACTTGCTGACTTCAGTCTCAACAGAACTGCTAAGCCAATTTCTTGATCTTTATGGTTTCATATTATGTGGGCATCACAACACCAGTGTTTCTATACAGGGTTATTACAAGAGAGATTTGAGCATCTCTGGCCCTCTATCCAATGGAGTTTAATGATGATAAATATTAATCTGTTCAGCTCTGTTACAGTTCTTGAAGAACCAATTATTTGCCCCTCTAAAAATTTTGAAAAAGTCTGCTAGATTTCTGTTGAGCATAACTTTAATTAGGAATTGTTAATTGTCATGAGTTTGCTTTCAAAGCTAATTTGTAATGAAGAGTACGCAAAATATGTGCCCAAAGTATTGATTTGATTTATTGCAATGATTAATACAAAATATTATCAGAATTTATTAAAGATGTAAACTCAGAAATCCAAGAAAAAAATAAAGAAAACAATCCAGCTTACTCCTTGGGAATGACCACAAATCTTAAAATGAAGGAACTAGATGAAGCCCTAAAAGTCCTCAAACCAAAACAAGCGCCGGGCCCAGACAAAATATCAAATGACATGCTTCTTCACTTGGGTTATCAAGCCAAGAAAAAACTGCTACAAATATTCAATGCTAGCTGGAAATCAGGCAGAATCCCATACGGTATTAGTTTACGTGACTAGATACGCTAAATTAGGTTTCTAGTATATTTTAAGAATATGCAGAAAAAAATGCAGATTACAAATATGTAATTTGTTTTGCTCGGAGATAATTAGTTTTTAAAATATATATTTTTAAGTTTTATTTCTTGTGACCATATACTGTCATTAGAAATACGCCATTTTGGTTTTAAGGCTTAATACTAGATTATCTCCCTTGAATTACTTGACAACTTTTTCTGTTGCAGCTTTGTCTTTCTTTCTAGAAGCTATTAGATCTAATATTAAAATTCATTTTAAATGCAAACAAGCTTTTGTACTTTGAAAAATAACTAAAAATCTAAATTAAAATCATGTAGTTAAATTAATAACAACAGACAAAACAAAATAATAGAAAATATAAAATAACTGACTCTAGGCTCAACAAAAATGTAATATAGGTAAGGGAGATAACTATGCTTAAAAACAACATGGTGGTGGTAAAGGTATCTGCTTATCTATACTATTACCTCCCATACATATGGAAAAAAGCCATTATGATCCCTATTCTAAAGCATGGCAAACCAAGAAATAAAGTGGATAGCTACCGCCCCATCAGCCTCACTAGCTGTACTTGCAAACTTATGGAAAGAGTGGTAAATAACAGACTCACCTGGATCCTTGAGTCAAATAACCTACTCACTGAAGCCCAGGCTGGCTTTAGAAAAGGAAGATCAACAGAAGATCAAATCGCCTTCATCACACAAGAAATAGAAGACGGCTTTCAAGAAAAGAAACCAACAACGATTGTGTGGGTTGACTTAGAAAAAACATTTGACAAAGTCTGGGAACAAGGTCTGTTACTCAAACTAATCCAACATTACATATCCCACAGAATGTACAACTGGATAAAGGAATATCTAAATAACAGAAAAGCCTTAGTTTGCATGCAAGGACAAAGAAGCCACACAGTGGGTATCAAAAATGGCGTCCCCCAAGGAGGAGTCCTATCCCCAACACTTTTCCTAATATTCATAAATGATCTAAATCGAAACCTACCAAGAAAAGTTAAAAGCAGCATGTATGCAGACGACCTTGCCTTAATTAGCACAGAAGAATATGTAGGAACATCAAAATTTCGATTACAAGACGCTCTGGATAAACTCAATAAATGGTCCAAAGACTGGGGCATGTCCATCAACACAAAAAAGACAACATATACCATATTCTCACTGTCAACAAAACAACAAACAATAAAATTAACATTAGATAAGGAAGTTTTAGAAAAAAATGACAGCCCTACATATCTTGGAGTCACTTATGACCCAAGACTAACCTGGAAAAACCAAATAGACAAAACACAGAGCAAAGGCATCCAAAGACTATCTCTCTTGAAAAAATTAGCTGGCACAGATTGGGGAGCTAACCACAACATCCTGAAAAAGACCTATACCAGTTATGTAAGACCTGTATTAGATTATGGTGCCACAGCATGGGGCTCAGCAGCTCAAACCAACCTAAGAAAAATAGACAAGGTTCAAAAAATTTGCTAAGGATAATGACAGGAGCAATGAAAACAACACCCATAAGAGCTATGGAGGAAACTGCTGCCCTGATCTCTCTAGATGAAAGAAGAGAAATAAAAATCCTCTCCCAATTTACCAAATTGGAAACCTTAGAAAGGCACCCACTCAAAACCAAAATCAACAAAACTGGCACTAAAAACCGTCTCAAAAGGACCAATTTCATACAGGAATCTGTTAACCTAAAAAAGAAACACCAACTCGAAAAAGTAACCCTAAAATCCTCGATACAACATAATGAATCTCCACCCTGGGACGAAAGCCCTCTTCCTACTATAAGGGACCATATTGAAAACATAAAAAGAAAATCTGACTACAGACCAACAGAGCTCAAGGAAATAGTGAACTGTTTTCTTCAAACCAATTACCCTAACGATCAGTGGATCCGAGTTTACACAGATGGATCATCCCATAAAGCCACCACAAATGGAGGAGCTGGAATTCTCATCGAATGGCCAGATGGAAAAATGCTAGAAAAATCCATTGCAACTGGAGAATTCTCTGACAGCCACAGAGCAGAAAGGGAAGCACTAACACTAGCTGCTACTATGCTAGCTAATCATCCAAGTTCCCCACACAGTCAGATTGTCTTGCTGACCGATGCGAAGACAACCCTTCAAGGCTTGCAGAACTCTGGATTCTCTTGTGTTGAAAACCTCAGAGCAGCACTGAAAAAACTCAACAACAACAGCAAAAAGACTGTTGTTCAGTGGGTGCCAGCTCATATTCAACTAGAGGGAAACGAGAAGGCTGACTCACTCGCCAAGGATGGAAGAAGTGGCTCACAAATGAACTCTGCACTCTACCCGGAAGAAATGAAGAAATTAATTATAAATAAAATAAATGAGAAATGGACAAGCTCACATCCAAATCACAAGAAAGATGATGCTTACTATAAGCTATCCCGACAAGATCAACATGTAATCTTTCGACTTAGGACCGGACACAACAGAATGCGACAACACATGTACCGGAAGCTCAAAATTGGAACCAGTGATATCTGCCCATGTGGAGTGTCATCAGAGAATGCAGACCACGTCCTCCAAGACTGCGCTCTTTACCAAGAGGCCCGACTAAGACACTGGCCCCAAAACACCCCAATAGAAAGAAAACTATATGGAGAGCTCCCTGACTTGGAAACCACTGCGCAGTTCATCTCAGATATTGGTGTAGTGATCTGAACCCTCCAACATAACAATGAGAACGAAGAAGAAGAAGAAGAAGAAGAATCAGAATTTATGACAAATTGAAAATGGAAGTGAGAATACAAGAGTAAATCCCAGGCATTAAACTTGATCCAAATGTATGACTTGACCACCTCATGTTGACTTTACTGTGTTTTTCTCACAGAGAGTTACACAAATTTGGGAATAATAAAAATATTACTTACAATTGAAACCGTAAAACATACATATATTAAACATAAATGAATAGCAGCACCAGAGACCAAGATTTTAAGAGAGAAAGTATTGCAACAAAAATAGGAAACTGCGCCTGAACCTGTATGATGTAAATTATAAAAGGATTACATTTAGTTATTATGTTTAAAAATTCAGCTATTCCATCTTCATCTCTGTTCTAATAAATCATATATTCATCTAATGTAATCTGAGGACAGTGGGATTGAACATGTCAG
>JADKLZ010001483.1:2208761-2219267 GCA_021533235.1 Biomphalaria straminea
GTTTGAATTCAGACAAGGGAAATTTTACTTTGAAAACATTTCTCAGTCCATACTTTCACATTCAAAAGTCCTTCAGAGTTCTAATATAGTCTATAGCTTTAATATAGTCTATAACTTCAATATGGTCTATAGCTTTAATATAGTCTATAAGTTTAATATAGTCTATAGTTTACAACACAAAAAAAGTTTTGGCTTCAAGAGTCCCTGTCTGTGTTTTGACAATGTGGTGTCATTAAGCCAGAAATGTCTAAACACAGTCCTTACTCTGTATAGGTCACATGATCTTGATGGGAAACTACTCTTTGTAATTGTTTAGTTGCATTAATAAAAGTACCCATGGACTTGAAAAAAGTTAATGTCACCCTTCTTTTTTTTTTTTTTTTTTTAAAAAAAGATTAATCTAGAAAACTACAGACCAGTATCACTCAGGAGAATCACTTGTAAAATACTAGAACACATAATTCATAGCAACATTTAAAACTATATATATATATGTTCCGACCCAGGGCTGGCCTTAGATAATTGAAGGCCCTAGGCGAAGTGAATTTGATAGCCCCAAATGAAATTTAAAAAAAAACAACCAGCCAACTAATAAATCTATGTGATTTATTTAAAAACGTCCTTGTGAACTTCGAAGTTGAAACTGGGCCATAAGTCTCGCTATTTCTTCTCTCTTGAAAAATTGTTTTTTGTCGTGTGTAAGGAACCAACCAATCAGGGGCCCTAGGCGGCTTGTCTAGTTTGCCTATGCCTAAGGCTGCCCTGCCTTACCCTACACCAGCATGGAAATTTAAATTATTCAAAAATTAACAAAGTTCAACTGATGATTTTTTAATAGGGCTTAGATAATAATGAGTCAAAATAACATAATTTCACAATAATGTACATTTTGTCTTAGTCAACTGATGGAAAAATTGTGTTCCAACTGGTGTGTTAGGGCCATTCAAGGTTGTGTGTTCCAACTGGTGTGTTAGGGCCATTCAAGGCTGTGTGTTCCAACTGGTGTGTTAGGGCCATTCAAGGCTGTGTGTTCCAACTGGTGTGATAGGGCCATTCGAGGCTGTGTGTTTCAACTGGTGTGATAGGGCCATTCAAGGCTGTGTGTTCCAACTGGTGTGTTGGAGCCCATCATGTTCTGAGTCAAGCTTTTCTAAGCAGTTAATAAATTTTAGAATGTTGAATACATTAACATAATTGATTCAAATGAAATAATAGTTAAGTTTGCATGGTTCCATTGGCCAGCATCACTTATTGATGTCCTAGCAGTTGACGTTGAGATAAAAGTTTGGAAAAATGGCATCAGTTTGCAAATTTTGTCTCTGAGCAAGGTAAATAAATAGAAATATCTTTGTTTCAGAATGCCTTCCCAAACATCGTCGTGGAGCCATACTCGTGATTGTGACATTGTGTGGTGCTCTGGGAGCTGTTACAGCAAGTGGATTGAATTGGGTGATTCAGCCTCGCTATGGTTGGCGATGGTTTGTCTGTGCATGTGCTGCCCCAGCCATTTTACTTCTTATGTTCCAACCATTTGCATTTTTTGAAAGTCCACGATTTCTACTGGCAGTTGGCAAGAGAAGAGAAGCAGAAAAAGTTTTGCTGGCAATCGCCAGGATCAACAAATGTTTTCTGCCAGATCTGGGTAAATTTTTAAGTTTTCCTTTAAAATTAATATGTTTTTCTTGTGCTCAATTTTATGATCAGATGTGGTTATAATAGTATGACCTTGACATTAAATTATTTAAATGTTCAAATCAGTTTATCTTTATACCTTAGTAAATGCAAAACATCAATAAATAAATACAAACTTTGGGATATGCTTGTATAGAACGTCTTTATGATGCTTTACAATAATGTATTGTTACGACGTGGGCTTGAACCAAAGAAAATAACTCACCGATTCACAGGATCGCTGGTATCTCTCTGATTGCAGAAGCACAATCCAACTATGATCAATTAATATCCCCGATAATAAGAAATAATGTCATAATCTCCAAATCAAATTTAAATATCCCGATTCACTCACAAAATAGAAAAAAATCCCCAATCCTCAGTCAAGAAATACAAACTCATCACTCAAGTTTCTTAACACAGTTACACACTAGAAAAAGGTCATTTACAATCACAGAATAATCACCCAATTCCATTGTTCTAACAATGGCCTCGTAATCTTGCTGGTCATTAACTACCTGTAACAATTCAGAGGCCTTTCCTCGTAGCGTTAACATTAATGCAGTAGCTTTTTCCTTGTTTGTACTCCAGTTATTCACTTTAGCAGTCGCCTCAAATTGTCTTTTATAGACTGTCCACGAGACTGTACCATCAAATATGGGTGGCTTGACTTTCCAAATTGCTTCGCTCGTTCCTGAATTTGTTTTTGAACCTTACCCAGCTCGACCTTAAGTGCCTGGACCTCGTCGTTAAGGGCTTTAATCTTTTGCTCCATCTCTACTGTAAGCTGTGACTTCACAGCGGCTATTTCCTCCCTTAACTTACTTCTGAATTCCTCCAGATCTGTTTTTAGACCAGTCGCCATTGCTTGCATTGACCCTAGAAGTTCCTCTTTTATTTCACTCAACATTCTGCCGAGATCTACCTTCATTTTAAACTCGTAAGTGTCCAGGTCAAACCCGTCTTCTTTCAAGGCTTCTCTCAGCCGGCTAACGAGGGCTTCTTTGTTTCCTGACGCTACGATGTCCCGCCTATTTAACTCCTTACGGATTTTGTTAATCTGCAGCTCAGGTAGTCGTTTAGAAGTAGACATGTTGGTAAGTAGAGTAGGTGATATCCCGCTTCTGACTCCAGTTGTTATGACGTAGGCTTGAACCAAAGAAGATAACTCATCGATTCTCAGGATCACTGGTATCTCTATGATTGCAGAAGCACAATCCAACTATGATCAATGAATATCCCCGATGATAAGAAATAATGTCACAATCTCCAAATCAAATTTAAATATCCCGATTCACTCACAAAATTGAAAAACAATCCTCAGTCAAGAAATACAAACTCATCACTCAAGTTTCTTAACACAGTTACACACTAGAAAAAGGTCATTTACAATCACAGAAAAATCACCCTACTTCGCACGTGGAAAAAATGTTTAGTCAGGGAGGAACAGGATTACAACAGTATAATACAATTTTAACACAAAATTATTACAATTTGTAAAAATATAATTTTATTAGTTAAACAATTGACACAATCATCCTGTGAAACATTGTACAACAGGTCTATGACTTTGTATATTTAGTTTAAATTTCATGTTTGCTCTGAATTCAGTAAGTGGGAAAACATATATCTTTTAATTACTAGCTAGAAGGCATTGCTATATAGTGTAGCTTCTAAACAGATAATAGTTCTATACATATGGTAGTTCTATACATATGGTTTGTTTGATGGCTGCCTGGTGATCGGACTGTCATCATGAGGCCCAGATAATAATAATAATTTAATAATTTTATTTATAAAGCGCTGTTAACAAACAGAATTGTAGGCTCAAGGCGCTGTAAACAATTACAAACATAAACATTCGACATAACAAACTAATCTAAAAAAGTTCTAAACAAATTTAGATTATGAATCCTGCCAGCTACCATCTGCTGCCGTCCTGCACGATGTTTGGGATAGGACATACAAGTTTATGGTGCATGGCAAGTTAGCCATGTCTTATAATAGAAGTAAACATGCACAATATGTTTTCCTAGTTCCCATGTAGCATAAGCTTAGTCCTGTCTGATACTTGCTCTTTGAGCATAGATTTATGAAGACTTAAAAAAATTGAAATTGGTTATTTCCAGGGCTTCCTTCAATAGATCAGAATTTAAGTTCAAATGACATTTTACTGAAACAAATACACACTTTGATTAGACTGATGTAAAATGAACATATTGCAATTTTGTCATGCAATATTGTTTTGAATTTTTAAAGATTTGCTTTGCTTTATGTAGACTATGAATACAATGTACACCTTATAATTTTATGCCATGTACATTTACTATTTGTTGCAGATAAAATAATAAGTCCTCCCTCAGTGAAGCCAAGATTTGTTCTCTTCCATTTGTTCACCGAGAAACTCAGGCGGCACACTTTAGCATTTTCTCTGATTTGGTTTCTTCAGGCCGCTGGTTACTGGGGTGTGACTGTCTACCTTCCAGAGTACATGGACAAACTCGGGGTGGACCCATATCTCAACATGTTCTCTGTATTCATCGGGGAGATTCCAGGTCTGTTTCTGGCTATGATACTCATCGAAAGTCACATGCTGGGTAGGATACGGACTTTGAGATTTTTTTCATCCCTGACTGCAGGCTCCCTACTAGTATTCAGCATCATTCCTCATCATGCGTTTAAGGCGGTCCTTATTATTGCATGTTACTTTAGCATGGTTCCAATCTATTCCATACTGAACGCCTTTACTCCAGAACTTTATCCTACAGACATCCGAAGTACTGCCATGGCTTGGATGAATGTTCTTATTGAGATTCCAGGTTTGATAACTCCATTTGCCAGCGCTTCACTGGTATCCAGTGATATACCCTGGCTCTATCCAGTGACTTGGGGTAGTGTGTTCTTAATTCAGTGTTTATTGACACTAGCTATCAAGACAGAAACTGCAGGGAAGGAGTTACGAGACTGCGTCAGTGAAGCTCAGTGTTGATATACTTTGGATTGTTTTGTATTGTCTAGAGACTGACATTTGTAATGCAGTTTTTCTCAATGCAGGTAAACATGTTGACAACATTGTTCTGTATTATTGATAGAATTAATCACTAAGTTAAGGATGTCCTCTTGATAACACCATGCCAAACACACCGCACTGTGAGTCAGTAGAAATAGAATCTACAATGAAAAACGATTGCTTATAAAATTTACACAGATGCAAATATCTTTTATTAAAAACTAGTATTATATTATAGACATTATTCAGAACAAATTCTCTTGAAATTGCAAAACAAAATGCTGACTTAGCAAGTATAGTAGTCTAATAAACTACACAAATAAGCTAGATTTAGAGCGATAACATATGCTCAACATTAGACTATGCAAGCGAAAAAAAAAAACTTGTTTGTTTTACCTTTTCTTCATCTGGACCCTCTTCTAAATCAGATTTATATCTCCACAGCCTTCGTATTGTGTCTGCGTCTGCCATTTTATTAAATCCTCTCAATGGCTAAATTTCTTTTTTTTTTCTCCAGACAAACTTTTCTAACTGCAGCTGTTTACAACTTCCTTTCTGACTTTCATATCAGTGGCTAGATTATTTATGTTTATGGGCTAGATCTTCTAAATCTAGTAGATCTATAGAATCTAAAATAGATCTAGTCTCTATCAATCTTTATATTAGATCTATTTAAAGAAATAATTATAGAAAAAAAATTTTTTATGGGAATTTTTCAATATTAAATGTTAAAAAGCAGCAAAGAAATGATTATCGAAGTCCAAAAGGAAAATATATCTAGATTTTATTTACAATTTTGAAATAATCACTGTTACAAGGAATAACATGCACACACACACACACGCACATACACACACATACATACATACATTTCTTTTAATTATTTTGATGCTTTGTGAAACAGAATTTATCATCAGGGACAATGAATGTTTACTCCCCTTACTGCCAACTCAAGGATTTTTATATTTATTTACAATTTTAGTTTACTAATTTAAAAACAATATTTTATGACATTTTTATCTTAAGAAACTATTTCTCTTTGCAAATATTCTATGACATTTGATCTTGAGAAACAAATCTTTTGCCCTTGCTAATTTCTTTGACATTTCATTTTGACAAACACATTTTTTTCCCCCTTTGCAAAGTCTGATGTGGCTAAAGAAACCAGTGCCAAAGTCACAAGGACAGTCACAGCTTGTAGATCTTAAAAGCACCATAGACACTATGTTCAGCTTCTGGTGTGCTTTTAGGATACAGGTCTGCTCTTTTATAGCCCTCCAAGTCTGACTACCTGTGGCTTCTTTTTTTTTCTCTCCCAACTGGTCATCTCAAATCAAATCAAATCTCAGTTGCAAAAATTTTCTTGTTGTAACCCTTGCATACATCAATAGATCCTTGCATACATCAGTAGATCCTTGCATACATCAGTAGATCCTTGCATACATCAAAGATCCTTGCATACATCAGTAGATCCTTGCATACATCAGTAGATTCTTGCATACATCAGTAGATCTTCCTTGGCAGAGCCAGTGTATCTCCAATAGAACTCCATACATAGTAATTAAGTAAAATCCCCATTCACACCATGCATAGAGCTGATGATGTAAAGGTCATCTGTCTCTGTGACCCACTGTTAACTAGGGTGTCATGTGGTCAGCATAACAACCAACCGCCTTTACTTTTCCCCAACTTTCAGGTACCCATTAGAGATGGGCTCTAAAGATCTCCATACATAATTATAATTTTTTAATATACTCTAAATATTTTTTTTTTAAGTTTTGTTAGTATAAATGATTTTATATATGAATCCATTTCTTATTGTCATTGGTTGTTTTTTTAGAAATCCATTTTTTGTTGTTGGTCAGTAAAGTCGAAAGAGCAACCATTTTTGTTGCCATAGAAAAAAAATTTTCAATGAGTGATTCTGTTATTTGATTCAAACTTGTTGCTACTTCGAGAATGCTTATGTCTCAGCACTAGAGTCTAAATCACTGATTGCGCACAAGTTGGCACATTTTTTTTCAGTTTTTAATTTTTCACTTCCTACTGGTTAGACCTAGGAAAAAGTATATATAAATTCATCAGCCATTGGCCAATAGAATTGACTAGTAGCACCTTTTTATACTTAGAATTCAACTCAACCTATGGTATGGTCAGTAAAGCTTTGCATATGCAGAAATTGTGCTGCTAACGCTTGCGTATGCCAAGAATGTTTTGTACACAAAGCATGAAGAATATTAAATCTGTGAAGAAAAATAAATATTAGACTATCTTATTTTTTGAATAGCTTTAATCTAATTAAGCTAATTAATTAAGCTAATCCTATTTTAACTGTCCCTAAAAAATTCTCAATTCCACCTCCCCACCCCCTAGCCCTTCTCATTTTTCTGTTTTTCATTGTCTACTTCCAGTGCACTATGGGCTTAGTCATTGTCTACTACCAGTGCACTATGGGCTTAGTCATTGTCTACTAACAGTGCACTGTGGGCTTAGTCTAGGCTGTCTCATCTATAGACGATCTAATTGGTATTTTATTTATATCTTCAGATATATTATGATTAGTAAATAACAATACAAATGAATACTGTAAAGACCACAAGAAGAAAGAATCAAAAGGTTGTATAATGTTCTGACAACAATCTTTAATTAGTCTACACATGTCAGTGCATTTTTATGCCAAGAAATTCCAAATACTAAAACAGAATATAACTACTGAAACAAGATGATTATAACTCCAATTATTATTTAAAATTGTTATGTCAGATAAAGAGATGTTTGACTTGAATTATAATTTACAAATTAGTGTAGAAAATAAAAAGAGGCAGTTTTAAATTAAAGTATTATTTACATTATAGAAGAAAAAAAAAGCATAAGTTAGACTACAACTGATATTTACAATTATGGGAGCTTTGTTTTTTTTAACTTTTCTCTAAAATTTTAAATATACCATTTCTTTTGGTATATACATGAATATTTAGAACCTCTAAAAATTCTCTGCAACTGTGTTGAGAGCAAAGCAGCAGGAGCTGCAGACAAAATCTACTTTTCCAATTTCTTCATCCACTAAGCCTATCAAGGTATGCACACAGCTTCTGTGCCACCAGCTATCACAAATGCTGCATTGGACCTATAAAGAATCCCCATCTTTCTGGTTACACCCTGGGCAGCTATCGTTCCTTTCCTCCCCATGTTAAATTGCAGTTAGCCAGTTCCTCTTCCTCACTGACAGCTTCTAATTCTACTTCCATCTCTGACCCCCAGACTTACTCTAAATTGTCACTTGCAATGTCTTGGACTACAACTTTTGTTGTGCAAGTATTTTGTTCAGAGCTAGCTGATCTTTTTTTTCTGCTTGCTGCTGTTCTTTTAGAGCTCTTCTCTGTTTTTTCACTTCTTCTGCCTTTCTCTTTTTCTCTTCTTTGTCCATTTGTTTTACTAGTTGTTTGCTTCTTGATCCTCTTCTCTCTATTTGTCTTGTCAGTACATTCTGAAACTCCTCTCCACTTATCTTGCTTGGAATTGTTGGCCTTGTCCTTGAATTTAATTTTTTTCCTTTCCCCTTAAATGAAGGGATTTTTAATAAGTCATCCTGGGTGACAAACACCCTTGACTGCTGCCATTGTTTCTGATCTAATTGAAAAGCTTGCATCAGGGAGAGGGTTAGATCATGAAAATTTTAAAATCATCATTTAGTGATATCTAAGTTTTGGGGATCCTTGAGAAACACATTGAGAGGTCATTTTTGGTGGTTGCATCGTAAATGAAATACACATGTTCTTTTAAGGCTTTTATCTGTTGGATATTTCAATTGAAAAGAGGTGAAATTTCTGATGTAACCTGGGATGTTGAGCCTGATGTAGAAGGTTCGATTGAGTATGATGAATTTTATTGGGGTTGTACTGATTACTCAGGTTGGGAAAAGTTTACTTGAATTGATAATCTTTTCTGCATTCAGCCCATAAAATCCTACAGTCCTGAAGCTTCTGGCAGATATCTCATGTGTGGCTACTTTTTTCCAGACTGGCTTAGGACATCAGCAAACGATTCTAATTTGTTTCTTTTTATTCTGATGTCCATGTATTCTTTAATGGCATTGGCCCAGGCTGATTTCATAGCTGCGAAAAAAAACCTGGTCCAATGGTAGGGTTAAGTGGCTGGCATGAGACAGTAGGCAGTACAGAATGATTTGGTTTTCAGAGCTTGTTTCTAATAGGGATGTGTGGCTACTGTGACCATCTACTAGCAAAAGAATGGGTTTGGGCAAATGTTTGGTAATAGGAATAAAAATATCTTTCACCCAGGTAAAAAAAAATAGACGCTGTGATCCAGCCATTGCTTGAGACTTTGTAAGATAGCCTCAGGGAAGTCCTGGAGTAGGTTCGTCCTAGGGATTCATTTGTAGGGGTAGATTAGAAGGGGGGAGTGTACTGCCCTGTTGCATTAGCACATGCAAGCAGAGTGACTTGTGTTTTATTGTTGGCAGTGACATTATAGACATGCTTAGCGCCATTACATTCAACCACCTTCCTGGCTTTTGCATCAAAAGTGAACCATATTATATATATTCTTTGTGGGTCATTGAATATGGTAGGATCAATTTTCTTAATGCTCTCCTTCAAATTCCGAAACCAAACTTGAATATCATTCAAGGAAATGATGGCCCATTCCTTCCCAATAGACATTGGGGATCTTGTTGTCAGTTCTGGATGCCTCTTGAAAAACAAGCCACTGCCTAATTGTTTAAGGAACATTGATAAACCAGGGTGGCTAGAAGCTTTCATAGCTCTTGCAATTTCACAAACCTTCTCATTCATTTTTTCCAAACCCCTTTTCTGCCATAGTTGTTAACCATTGGGCAAGTTTTTCCTCCTCAAGGTATATAGCATACATATATATATATATTTTTTTTTTTTTTCTTCTAAAGTTATTCATGTACATAATATATAAATATAGCAATAGATCTAAATTAATTGGCCTAATATTTGGATCTGAACAGGTCTAAAATCATATCCTAGAACTGTAGATGGTAGTGCAAAAACATAGAGTTTGCACAGTTATGACTAAATAGTCTCGCAATAAAAAAAAAATCACTAGTTATGGATAATATTACGGTGAGTTCTATGCCATGCTTACAGTGTCCAATCTGTGATTTACTCTAGATTGAATCCAAGAATGATATTAAGTCATCATCATAAGAAATTTACTCTCAATAACTCAGTCATTTCAGTTGTCATAAGTATGTAATGGAAAGCAATGCTTGGGATTAACTCTGAATATGGGAGAAAGCTTCTGAGTGTTTTTAAAACTTTCCTATCAAAAAAACTTTTCTGGTGCTGTACAGAACATTAAAATACAGTTGACTGTTTGATAGTCTGATGGTTATGTACAGGGTGGCGTATTGCCAAAAATGTGGGATTACCAAAGGTTTGAGAGTTTGGCCATACATATCAAGAGAATTCTTTTAATAATGTGATAAGGCATTTTCTTGTATTTTCAAGGGTATAAAAATACAATGGTTGAAAAAGAGAAAGTTATTGATCTAAAAAAAAAAAAGAAACAATTCAGCTTTCATATACTGTACTAAATCACAATTAAAGCCTACCTACATTTTAAACATGTACACAACACAGTATACATTAAGTACTTGACTTTACATACAGTTATAAACAAAAATCTGTAATAGTCTTTAGCAAACATACTGTCATGGCTTTCATCTTTTTCTATGCAAACAATTTGTCATGGCTTTCATCTCTTTCAATGCAAACAATCTGTCATGGCTTTATCTCTTTCTATGCAAACAATCTGTCTTGGCTTTTATCTCTTTC